>JARYGA010011511.1:0-46549 GCA_030545235.1 Helianthus tuberosus | reverse complement strand
TGATCTCCGGCACAAAAAACCCCGGGTGATGGAAACTACCGATCACCAAGCTCAAATAAATCAATAAATGTTTACAACTTCGGATAGTAACGAGCTAGGTACAAGGATCACTATGGTGAAATGTGTAAAAGTGAGTGAAAACTAATAAGTGTTCGTCGAGAGCTTCAAGAGTGCGATTGTATGAGAGTGTGTGTAGCTGAAAATGGCTAAGTGTTCTAATTCTAGCTCGTCACCCCTTTAAAAATAGAAGTTAACTATAATAACAAACTATCCGACTTTTGTACCAAGCTCCCACGTTCTCCACAACGTCCATTTCCAGTCAAACGTGTGCGAAATACCCGTGGAATATTCCATAGTAACGTTGCCAAGACCAAGTCAAGCTTGTTACTCCTGCGAAATAACACGTAACATAAACAAACAATCGTTAGTATGAGGATCCTTAAGGTGATCCATGATCCTGATCCTGAAGCTCTTCTGAGGATCACTATCTGTCACAGAAGAAAGGATCATTAATTAGGATAACAAGTAAGGATCACTAATTGTTAGAAAATCCTCCCCTAACAATTGCCCCCAAAATATAAGGAGTGATATGTAAAATGAGCGAATTATATTTTCTTGATCTTATCCGCAACTAACTATCGTAAATATAGCCGTTATTGTAGAACTATCCGTTGCAACCATGACGTCACAGAAGTGACAACCCTGCACAATCATGATTATAAATAGGAGATATAGATAGGATCGATTGCATTTAAAATTTCAGAGATACTCCCTTTATAACTGCATTCCGAAGATAAATAGGTATTCTCTCTTCATCTTCTTCCTTCTTTTGCTCTGTTTTCCGTTTCTTTCCACCATTCTATCAAAGATGTTGCTCCGGAACTCCCCAGCTAAGGATCACCCGAAAAACAGCCCACTGAAAAGCCAGGGGATCATCGAAGATTTCATAAAAGAACGCTGATGTTTCAATGATGCACAGATTGATAGGATCCGCCACTTCTTCCCGGCGAACACCGAGTTTAAGTCTTTTGATCCCAATGCCCTGAGTGATCATATTTCCGACAAGTGGGTTGCCTTTCCTGTCACTCCGTTCACCATAGGCTATACATATCCTTTTCCAGCCTTCACCCAATCTTTCTTTTCCCTAACCGGCATCTCTTATATCCAAGCCATGCCGATGATATGGAGGGTTTTGTATACCCTTGAAAGGATCATCGAGCAGGAAGGAATAGACCTAGGAATGTCAGAGCTGGAAGAGCTGTATGATCTTACTACCTTTGGTTCTCATCGTTATTTGTTTAAACGTAAACCTGGTGAGGAACACCCGATCTTCAAAGCTACTAAGAATGATGCTAATTGGAAGCGGCGTTTCTTTTTCGTCAAGAGAGATTCTATTGATGACGGAAAGGATCTACCCAAGAAATGGGCTACCCATGGTAGGGTGGAGGATCCTGAGAAGGATCACCAGAGAACTTTCTTTTGATGTAAGGATCACTTATATATTTTTGCTTTCTTGTTATGCAGCTATCACCGTCTCACACCTCAGACTGTCTCCTGCTGCCAAAGAGAGACTCATCGCTTTCAAGAAACTTGATCCTGAAACAAGAACTTTCAAGACAACCACCCAGGATTCTCAGGAGGTATCCTCAGGCTCTGTCACGATGTCAAGTAAGTATCCTTGTTTAAAAATTTAAATAAATAGTGAAACATAAGTGAAGTAAAGATACTTATCTTGTTTTGGTTGTGTAGGTGCTGGAAAATCCACCAAGTCTGGTTCAAAGTTCAATGTCACCGATCTCACCACCGTCAGATCCTCCAAAAGAAAGGCTCCTACCAGTCCGACAGCTTCAGTCCCCAAGGCACCCCTCAAAGGAAAGGAAAGGTAATCAAGAAGAGAAAGGCCTCTGAAGCTGAGGATCTGTAGGGTCTGCCTCTGATCCGCCACCAATTCCTCGAGTACTTCAACGATGTAAGGATCACTGTCTCTGCTAGTGTATCCTGTTGACATATCCTGCTGATATATCCTGCTGATTTGAGGATCACTTGGTCCTGACCTTATCTTTTATCCCCTTTGCAGAAATTCTCTGAGATTGAGGATTATGTTGGCCACGTTGAGGATCAGGATAGGAAGATTGCCGACCTCCAGCAGGTTGCATTGCTAAAGGACCTCAAAATTGCTGATCTTCAGAAGGAAGTCCGGGATGCCAAACAGGAGACGGCCAAGGTGCTGGTTAATGTTGACTATGAGAAGCATGAGATCACCGAAGACGCCAAAGTCCCTGCCACCATAGCAATGTACAAGACCAAGCTGCAAATGGCCTTGGAAGCTCAGGATCCTGCTTTTGACAAGAGCACCTGGGATGTGGAAGGCTGGAAGGCAAGGCTTGCTGAACTGGATGATGAAGAGGCTGAGGAGGTTGAAGAGATCCTGACGATCGAGGCAGGAGGCAAGGCTGAAGGTGATGAAACAAGTGGAGCTGGAGGTGGTAATGCGGCGAAGGTTTAGGCTGCATGATTGGGCGATGATGGAAACTTCTAGACATAGCCGGAGCCCAATTTTTTAGTTTGATGGTTGTTTTATTGAACAATTTGATGGTTTATACTGAACAATAGTTTTTAGGATTAAGGATCATGTATGATCCTTTGGACAATAGGCAGGATTGCAAATGGTGGAGGGATCCTCTGTTTGGGGGATGAAGCCATTGTGATCCTGCCGCCTTTATATTCCTGCATTACTTTTGAACCTATTATCATGGACACCCTTTACCTACCCCAGCGGACGGGCCACGTTTTGCTGGTAGATGCTCGGGGTAGGTAATTTTGACAACCTTTAAGGGTTAATCTTTTGTTAATAAATAAACCTTAATCTTTTGTCGCTTATCTTGTATTGTTATCCTTTTTGTCTCTTTAATTCTCAATTGTTTTGATGTACACTTATTGAATAAGCAGTTTTGAATAAGTCAGATTCAAAATATTTAAGACATGATCCATGATCAAATATCTTATAGTTAAAGAATCCCAAAAAGTAATATATTTTAAGGATCACAAGTTTAGTTGTCAAATTTTAAGGGTTATTCAAATAAACAATGAATAGAATTAAAATTAGTTAAGGATCATACCTGAGGATCCAAGTTAGGATCCTAACCATAATAAGGATAACTATAAGATAAACCTTAGAGAGAAGTAAGGATCAAGGATCCCTAGTTGTTTATCTTCAAGGACCTGAAATAAAGCATAACTTGGGACTAAGCCAATATAAGATAAGAGTTAGCAACTGGGGACAAGCCCGAGGATAACTGGGGACAAGCCCAAGGATAACTGGGGACAAGCCCAAGGATAACTGGGGACAAGCCCAAGGATCGTATGTAAACTGGAGTATGGCCCTAACTGGCGACTATCCAAACTTAGTGACATGAAAATGTCAAAACCTTAGCTAATGTGAAAACGTTAGAAACCTTAGGAACGGATGTATGGTACGTCTACCATTATACGTAGGATCCTAGGTATAGCCAGTACAATGGAATTATCAGCCCCTAAGGCGAGTACTGGTCCCACTGCCTTGAACTATACCAGGATCATCATGCGCTACAGGCGGAACTAGGGTCAAGCCCAAATAACTGGGTTAAACCAAAGGAACGGATTGCTTCTGCAGATAACCAATATTTTGCTAAGGATACCTGAACTTTCAAAACTTAAAATCACGTGAGAGATGGATAAAGGACACATGATCCTTATCCTTATATGAGAAAATAAAGAAATGAAATAGTTCAAGATTAGGATATTACCGAAGTAAGGATCACCGATACTTTAAGGATCTTTCTAGGATACTCCTAACGTAAGGATCATCTGTGCCATGAGGATCCCGCTCACATGAAATATTTTTCAAGTGGACAGCATTCCAAGCTCTTGGTAGCAAATCACCTTCCATGGTTAGCAATCTATATGCCCCCTTTCCTGCTTCAGCTTCAATCAAATAAGGGCCTTCCAATTTTGGAGACAATTTTCCATCAGCAGGATTGGTGGTATTCTGAAATGCTTTCCTTAATACCATATCTCCAACTTGAAACTTCCTGATCCTGACATTTTTGTTGTAAGCACCAGCCATTCTTTGTTGATAACCGGCCATCCTTATCCTAGCCAGATCCCTGATTTCTTCAATTGTATCCAGGTCTTGAGCCAAGTTCTCATCATTCTCTTCAGGATCACGAGTACTTGTTCTAGCAGTTGGAACCACCATTTCTGTTGGGATCACTGATTCTGCCCCAAATACCAAAGAGAATGGCGTTTGACCAGTAGCATTCTTAGGGGTTGTCCTATCAGCCCAAAGCACATAAGGTAGTTCTTCTGCCCATTTCCCTTTCTTGGACCCAAGCTTCTTCTTCAAATTGTTGATGATGATCTTGTTGGATGATTCTGCTTGACCATTAGCTTGTGGGTGGACTGGTGTTGATGTTATCATCTTAATCCCCCAGCTGTCACAAAAGTTAGTGGTTCTGCCCCCAATAAATTGGGAACCATTATCACATATAATTTCAGAAGGAATTCTGTAACACCCCGAAAATTTTAAAACCTTAAACTGGAATTAGTAAGGTTTATATAAACGAGAATTTACTAACTAGGAAATTTAACCTAATTAGTTAAAAGACTAGAAATAACCATAAAGTAGAGTTAAAGCTTACTAAAATCAATAATGATCAAAGTGAAGGGGTTAAAGTTGTTAAAACTGAAATTTAAAGTCTAATAAACAAACAAAACCCAAACTTAACCCCCCACTTCAATTCCTGGTCGACCAAGAAACATCAGGGGCGACACCCACCATGAATCAACCCTAGAATTCTACTAAAATCCACAATTGAAGGAGCAAATCTGGTCCAAACTGAATTTTGAGCCTAGAATCGTAATCCTCACTGCAAGAGGATTCTAAGGTATGTAAAAATTGATGAAATCTATCAACTTGAAATTCTCATGATTTTGTAAAACTGAAATTAGATGCTTGCATGTGTGTTATTTGGTTAGATTAAGGTTGATTAGGTGTTTAGAAGTAAAACCTAGTTAACTAATTGGGAAATCATGACCCAATTCAGAAAGTTCCATGAACACCTTGAAGGTGGGTTATGGGTTTCACATGATGATGATAACACTAGGGTTAAGAAGGTTATTCTAGTGTATTTTGATTGTTGAAAGTGATTTCCAGAAAATATGATGCTTAAAACACTATAGGATGCTCTATTGTTGTCAAGTTAGCTAATTAGCAAGCTAAGAAGTTGATTTCTAAAGATATGAAAATTCTGCACATGAAGTGTTTGTTGAAATGCCTCTATGAAGGCTTTAAAATTGAAATTCGGAGCTTAAACGCATAATCATAATGTTTTGGTGCATTATGCGAATTATGATATGAAAAGAGTTCTAAACATGTATTGAATTGAACTCTATAGGACAAGAAACCGGAACGTCAAGCGGACAAGCCAGTGGGGACTCACGGTTGAAGGGCGTGCGCTAAGGTATGTAACTTGACCCGTTACTCTATTAAGCTTGATGATTTAGTGTGTAATTGAATCCTTGAATAAGAGTTGTTTTGACTACGCGATGAAGTCGCTATATTGATTGTTAAATCCGGATGGTACTCGTTGGTAGTCGTCATAAGAATGGATTTCGCAGACGAGCCAAACGGGTCAATTAATCGAGTAAAACATAAATCATATTCCGGAAATATGTTAGATTTGTTCTATGCTATTAGTTAATGTTTATTACATGTTAGAAATACTAGTTTTAGATAAAATGGGTTGTTTGCAAGGCAATTTCCGAAATTGGTTTTGAAGGAAATGAACTAAGAAATCAAAACATAGATTTCCAGGACCTACCGTAAATTACGGTGATACCGTAATTTACGGTGTAGGTCAGAATGGTTACGGTAATTATTTACTGATTTACGGTGACCAGGAAAAGTCAAGGATCACCGTAAATTACGGTGATACCGTAATTTACGGTGGATCCAGGAAACTTGTTTTTTTTTGTTTTTGTTATATAAATGTAACGTTCAAACTTGTGTTTATAGTATACGATAATGTCAAAACTAATGATTTATCTGGTTTTGACCATAGGTAAATCGACAAGTCTTACGGGTGAAGATCAAGCGACATGACTAAGAACCGAACACTCTATTTTGAAGCTTCCGCAACGTTTTAGATCTTTTGTAGTCTATGTGTATGGTTGTTACTACATTTTAAACACTTGAAATATTTTGTATCTTGGTCATCCCTCAACTAGGGCCTTGGTTATTATTAAATTTTGTAAATGAAAGTCATGTAATCAACTATATTTTATTTAAAATCAAGGGTTTAAATTCTAGGGTGTTACAAGTTGGTAATCAGAGCTCATGGTTGTCAATAAGTGTTCGGTTCAAGCTTGATCGACCGTCCGGTAAGAATTAACTTGTTTTGTTAATAAATTATGTACTACGTATAAAATGAGGAATGGACAATATGCATGAAAAGAGTGTGTAATGCTCACTCAAAAAGCAAGAAATGCATGAAACATGAATTATCAAATCAAGTTACGGACTTGATTAAATAGAAACATGAATGAATCAAATCAAGCTATGGACTTGATTGGATAGAAACAAGAATTATCAAATCAAGTTACGAACTTGATTAAATTGAAACAAGAATGATTAAATCAAGTTGCGAACTTGATTAAATCAAAACAAGTAAAGCATGTATTATAAATGGAATGTTTAATAATCTATGTAAACATTTCAGAAATCAAGATGGCTAATGAAGGCAATGATAATGCGGTGCCAAGAGTCACCGAACAAGTGAGGGAAGTGATTGCCGAAGAGGTTGGAAAGGCGATCGAAAACAGTTTGTCGGGCTTTATTGATAAAATCCAACACACGGTTTTATCAATAGTAGAAGATAGAATCAAGAAACTAGAAGATGATTCAAATGTAGCAAAGGAAAAGCGTGGAGGAAGAAAGCCTTGTTCATACAAGGAATTCATGGCTTGTAAACCACCAATATATAATGGGGAGGTTGACCCAATAGTGTGCCAAAGATGGCTAAGTGACATTGAAGGGGTATTCGAGAGAACCCATTGTGACGAAGAAGACTACGTAGCCTATGGTACGGGTCAACTAAGGAGTCAAGCGAAAGATTGGTGGGATAACAAAAAGAAGGAGATTGGAGGTGAAGCGGCCAAGGCCATGACTTGGGAGGAGTTTAAGATGCCGTTTCTTAAACACCATAGTCCCAAGGCAGTCATAAATAAAATCAAGGAAGAGTTCATGCAACTCAGACACAAAGGCGAATCCATAGACAAGATCACGGGAATGTTTATGGACAAGATGAAGTTCTGTGATGACTTGATAACGAATGAAGAGCAAAAGGTGTATTATTATCATAACATGCTAAGCGCGGAGTATAGAGAGTTCATAACCCCTTCAAAATACGAGACCCTTACCGAGATTGTAAATGCTGCTCGGGAAAGGGAGATTGAATTGAAAAAGAGTATAGAAAGGGGTGAACGAAGGGCGCAAGATGTGAATCCAAGCCCCACCAAGAAAGCAAGAACGAATGAAACAGCAAAGAGATCAGATGCTAAAGGTAGTACACCAGGTTGCAAAATTTGTGGGAAGAATCATAAAGGCGAATGTCGTTACAAGGATAAGCCTTGTCCCATATGCAAGAAAACGGGACATATGGCTATGTCATGCCCGGAGAAGGTGACGGTTTGTTACAATTGTTATCGAACGGGTCACAAAAAGTCGGAATGCCCGGAACTGGTTGGAAGGAAAGATGGGCAAGAAGTGAAAGATGAAGCCCCGAAAGCAAAGGCAAGATCTTTCCAACTAACTGCCGCAGAAGCGAAGATTGAACCTGACGTGGTCTCAGGTATATTTGCTGTAAATTCAATTCCCGCACACGTGTTATTTGATACGGGTGCGAATAAATCCTTTGTTTCATATGGGTTTATTCGACATCCTTCATTTATTTTAACAAAATTACCTGTGCCTTTAGAAGTAGAGATAGGTAATAACAAAAGCTTTATTGTTTGTGATGTATGTGAAAATTGTAAACTGAGCATCGATGATGAAGAATATTTGATAAATCTAATCCCGATGTCGATGGGAGAATTCCAAGTAGTCGTGGGGATGGATTGGCTATCTCAATACCATGCAAAGGTCGTGTGTTTTCGCAAAGAGATAAAACTAACATCTCCGAGCGGAAAACACGTCACCATTTATGGCGAAAAACGAGGCAACCCCATAGTATGTTCGATGTTGAAAGCTCACAAGCTCATGAAGCGAGGATGCAAGGCATTCATAATCTATGCAAATGAGACCGAGAAAGAATCACGGAAGATTGGAGACGTACCGATAGTACGGGATTATGAAGATGTTTTTCCGGAAGATTTACCGGGGATACCGCCTGAACGGGAAGTAGAGTTCGGGATCGAATTGATTCCGGGCGCGAAACCTGTAGCAAAAGCCCCGTACCGACTTGCCCCGTCGGAACTACAAGAGTTGATGTCCCAAATTCAAGATTTGCTTGATAAAGGATTCATAAGGCCGAGCGTGTCTCCTTGGGGCGCACCGGTGTTGTTTGTGAGAAAGAAGGACGGGAGTATGCGCATGTGTATCGATTATCGGGAGTTAAACAAACTCACGATAAAGAACCGATACCCGCTCCCGAGGATAGACGACTTATTCGACCAACTACAAGGCGCAAGTTGGTTCTCAAAAATTGACCTTAGGTCGGGGTATCACCAACTAAAGGTCAAAGAAGAAGATGTGCCGAAGACGGCTTTTCGCACAAGATATGGACATTACGAATTTCTCGTGATGTCATTTGGGCTAACAAATGCGCCCGCGGCATTCATGGACCTCATGAACCGGGTTTGCAAGCCAATGTTGGATAAGTCGGTCATCGTGTTTATCGATGATATCTTGGTGTATTCGAAAAGTGAAGCCGAACACGCACGCCACTTGCAAGAAGTGTTAGAGACACTTAGACGAGAGAAGCTTTATGCAAAATTTTCTAAATGTGCCTTTTGGTTACGAGAGGTACAATTTCTCGGTCATGTCATAAGTGCCGATGGAGTTTTGGTGGATCCGTCAAAGATAGAGGCGGTGTCAAAATGGAATCCTCCGAAGAATCCTTCGGAAATTAGAAGCTTTTTGGGGCTTGCTGGATATTATAGGAGATTCATTCAAGATTTCTCCAAGATTGCGTCGCCGCTAACAAGGCTAACCCAAAAGAAAGCAAAGTTTGTTTGGGGAGTCGATCAAGAAAAAGCGTTTCGGACGCTAAAAGAAAGGCTAACTCAAGCTCCGGTACTGACATTGCCGGACGGAGTCGAAGACATGGTGGTTTATTCGGATGCTTCATTATCGGGGCTCGGTTGCGTGTTGATGCAACGGGGCAAGGTAATAGCCTATGCCTCGAGACAATTGAAGATGCACGAGAAGAAATACCCCACGCACGATCTCGAATTGGCAGCGGTAGTGTTTGCATTAAAAATATGGAGGCATTACTTGTATGGAGTAAAATGCACCATATTCACCGACCACAAGAGCTTGAAATACTTCTTCGATCAGAAGGAGTTAAATATGCGAAAAAGGCGGTGGTTGGAAACGGTGAAAGACTATGATTGTGAGATACATTATCACCCCGGAAAGGCAAATGTGGTAGCGGACGCTCTGAGCAGAAAAGCGGATTATGTTCCGATACGAGTACGATCGATGCAACTCGTGGTAACCTCGGGTATACTTGAACGTATTCGAGAGGCACAAATAGAAGCAGTAAAAGAAGAGAATTGGAAGAAGGAAAGGATAATTGGTCAGTTGAAAGACTTGTCGGATGGGAATCACGGGTTAAAGACTCGATCCGGAAGGATATGGGTCCCACATACCTGTGGAGTAAAGGCGCTTCTACTTGATGAAGCTCATAAATCCCGTTATTCAATTCATCCGGGTGCGACCAAGATGTACAATGATTTGAAACAAAACTATTGGTGGCCCGGAATGAAGAGGGATGTGGCGAAGTATGTGGAAAAATGCTTGACATGTTTACAAGTCAAGGCGGAGCATCAGAAACCCTATGGCAAACTCCAACCGTTGGAAATTCCGGTTTGGAAATGGGAACATATTACAATGGACCTGTTAACCAAGCTGCCTAAGACGAATCGTGGTTTTGATGCCATATGGGTAGTGGTGGATAGATTGACGAAAAGTGCTCACTTCATTCCGATTCGTGAGACGTACACGTCAGAAAAGATGTCAGAAGTCTATACCAATGAAATCATAGCACGTCATGGAGTGCCGGTGTCCATTGTGTCCGATAGGGATACCCGGTGTACTTCAAATTTCTGGCGTGATTTCCAAGAGCAAATGGGGACCAAATTGTTCATAAGCACTGCGTACCATCCTCAAACGGATGGACAAAGTGAAAGAACGATACAAATATTGGGAGACATGTTACGGGCATGTATAATCGACTTTGGAGGCAGTTGGGATGTTCACCTACCGTTAGTCGAGTTTTCGTATAACAACAGTTACCAATCTAGTATTAAAATGGCACCATACGAACTGCTTTACGGTAGGAAATGTCGAACCCCGGTGTGTTGGGGTGAAGTGGGTCCACGTGAACTCGCCCACCAAGACATAGTACGAGCCACGAACGAAAAGATCGATAAAGTTCGGGCACACTTGAAAGCGGCCCAAGACAGACAAAAGGCGTATGTTGATAAAAGGAAAAAGCCAATTGAATTCCAAGTGGGTGACATGGTCATGCTAAAAGTGTCCCCATGGAAGGGTGTTATTAGGTTTAGAAAGAAGGGGAAGTTAAGCCCAAGGTTTATTGGGCCATTTAAGATTATCGGAAGAGCTGGCAAGGTAGCTTACCGTCTTGAACTACCGGAGGAACTGAGTGGGATCCATAACACGTTTCACGTATCTCAGTTAAGAAAGTGCCTAGCAGACGAAACGACCTATATCCATTACGATGATATCGAAGTGGATAATAGTCTAAATTATGTGGTAAGACCGGTCGAAATTTTAGATAGAAAGGTCAAACGTTTACGAAATAAGCAAATTGAACAAGTCAAGGTGAAATGGGAGCATAGGAAGGGTTCGGACACTACGTGGGAGTCCGAAGAGGAGATGCGACGTCTTCACCCTACTTTATTTGGTACGTATTGCGGTTTCGAGGACGAAACCCTTTTAAGGGGGGTGGACTTGTAACACCCCGAAAATTTTAAAACCTTAAACTGGAATTAGTAAGGTTTATATAAACGAGAATTTACTAACTAGGAAATTTAACCTAATTAGTTAAAAGACTAGAAATAACCATAAAGTAGAGTTAAAGCTTACTAAAATCAATAATGATCAAAGTGAAGGGGTTAAAGTTGTTAAAACTGAAATTTAAAGTCTAATAAACAAACAAAACCCAAACTTAACCCCCCACTTCAATTCCTGGTCGACCAAGAAACATCAGGGGCGACACCCACCATGAATCAACCCTAGAATTCTACTAAAATCCACAATTGAAGGAGCAAATCTGGTCCAAACTGAATTTTGAGCCTAGAATCGTAATCCTCACTGCAAGAGGATTCTAAGGTATGTAAAAATTGATGAAATCTATCAACTTGAAATTCTCATGATTTTGTAAAACTGAAATTAGATGCTTGCATGTGTGTTATTTGGTTAGATTAAGGTTGATTAGGTGTTTAGAAGTAAAACCTAGTTAACTAATTGGGAAATCATGACCCAATTCAGAAAGTTCCATGAACACCTTGAAGGTGGGTTATGGGTTTCACATGATGATGATAACACTAGGGTTAAGAAGGTTATTCTAGTGTATTTTGATTGTTGAAAGTGATTTCCAGAAAATATGATGCTTAAAACACTATAGGATGCTCTATTGTTGTCAAGTTAGCTAATTAGCAAGCTAAGAAGTTGATTTCTAAAGATATGAAAATTCTGCACATGAAGTGTTTGTTGAAATGCCTCTATGAAGGCTTTAAAATTGAAATTCGGAGCTTAAACGCATAATCATAATGTTTTGGTGCATTATGCGAATTATGATATGAAAAGAGTTCTAAACATGTATTGAATTGAACTCTATAGGACAAGAAACCGGAACGTCAAGCGGACAAGCCAGTGGGGACTCACGGTTGAAGGGCGTGCGCTAAGGTATGTAACTTGACCCGTTACTCTATTAAGCTTGATGATTTAGTGTGTAATTGAATCCTTGAATAAGAGTTGTTTTGACTACGCGATGAAGTCGCTATATTGATTGTTAAATCCGGATGGTACTCGTTGGTAGTCGTCATAAGAATGGATTTCGCAGACGAGCCAAACGGGTCAATTAATCGAGTAAAACATAAATCATATTCCGGAAATATGTTAGATTTGTTCTATGCTATTGGTTAATGTTTATTACATGTTAGAAATACTAGTTTTAGATAAAATGGGTTGTTTGCAAGGCAATTTCCGAAATTGGTTTTGAAGGAAATGAACTAAGAAATCAAAACATAGATTTCCAGGACCTACCGTAAATTACGGTGATACCGTAATTTACGGTGTAGGTCAGAATGGTTACGGTAATTATTTACTGATTTACGGTGACCAGGAAAAGTCAAGGATCACCGTAAATTACGGTGATACCGTAATTTACGGTGGATCCAGGAAACTTGTTTTTTTTTGTTTTTGTTATATAAATGTAACGTTCAAACTTGTGTTTATAGTATACGATAATGTCAAAACTAATGATTTATCTGGTTTTGACCATAGGTAAATCGACAAGTCTTACGGGTGAAGATCAAGCGACATGACTAAGAACCGAACACTCTATTTTGAAGCTTCCGCAACGTTTTAGATCTTTTGTAGTCTATGTGTATGGTTGTTACTACATTTTAAACACTTGAAATATTTTGTATCTTGGTCATCCCTCAACTAGGGCCTTGGTTATTATTAAATTTTGTAAATGAAAGTCATGTAATCAACTATATTTTATTTAAAATCAAGGGTTTAAATTCTAGGGTGTTACAAATTCCAAATCTAGTTATAATATTTCTTTTAATGAAGGATATAACTTCCTTTTCTCTGACTTGGGCGAAGGCTTCAGCCTCTATCCACTTGGAGAAGTAATCAGTCATAGCAAGCATGAATACTTTTCCACCAGGTTCCTTAGGGAGCTTTCCAACTATATCCATACCCCATCTCATAAATGGCCAAGAGGAGGATATAGGATGCAACAATTCAGCTGGTTGATGAAGGATATTGCTGTGTCTCTGACAAGGATCACATCTCTTAGCATACTCCACAGCATCTCTCTTCATGGTTGGCCAATAGTATCCTGTCCTCAGGATCCTTGAGAATAATGCTCTGCCCCCAGTGCGGTTTCCACAATCTCCTTCATGGAAGTCTTTTAAAACTTCTTGGATTTCAGGATCCTCAATGCATCTCAAGTATGGTCCTGCAAGAGATCGTCTATACAACATATTATTTAAAATTGTGAATTGAGATACCTTAATTTTGAAAGCCTTAGGGTTTTCTCCTGTAGGAATCCCTCCATGTTGTAAGTATCTCATGATTGGTGAGATCCATGATCCAGAATGAGTTTGAGTATCCTCACTGGGGATAATTGCAGAATCTTGCCCTATCTCCATGGCCGCATGATCCTCGATAGCCGGGGTCAGGATATGGATAATAGGGATCTTGATATCCTCCGGGATCTTCAAAGATGATCCTAGGTTAGCCAATGCATCAGCTTCTGTATTTTCTTCCCTTGGTACCTGTGTCAAACTAAAGGAAACAAAAGAGAGTGCCAATTCTTTGATTATCTCTAAATATTTGGTTAGCTTTTCACCTTTAACCGCATAGGATCCATTAAAGTGGTTTGTAATTAACAATGAATCTACATGTACCTCAAGATACCTGATCCCCATATGCTTAGCAATTTGCAAACCAGCAATTAAGGCTTCATATTCAGCCTCATTGTTAGTGGTTTGGAACTCACAAGCTATAGAGTGGGGTATTATGTCCCCCTGTGGCGATTTTAGTAGTATTCCAAGCCCTGTGCCTTTAACATTTGAGGATCCATCAGTATAGAGTATCCAAGGATCCTTGGTCTCCTCTAGCTGCTGGACTTCTAACTCAGCTTCTTTTTGTAAATCACTACTGAAATCAGCCACAAAGTCAGCTAATGCTTGGGATTTGATGGCTGTCCTAGGCTCATATCTTATATCATAGGCACTAAGCTTCACTGCCCACTTAGCCATCCTTCCTGACATCTCTGGTTTCTGCTTTTGAGGATACTGCAAGATACAAGGATAGCACATCTCCTTTTTCTGGTTTCATCAAGGTCGGGGCTGAGGATAGGTAATCTTTGAGAGCTCTTAAAGCATTTTCATGCTTCTCAGTCCACTCAAATTTCTTGTTCTTCCTTAGGATATCATTGAATTCTTTGCACTTCTCTGAGGATTTGGATATAAATCTGTTCAAAGCTGCTATCCTGCCTGTTAGCCTTTGAACATCCATAGCGTTGGCCGGAGATTTGATATTCACTATAGCTTTGATTTGTTCCGGGCTAGCTTCAATGCCTCTCTTGGTCACCATGTATACTAAGAATTTACCTGCTTTAACACCAAAGTGACATTTTGAAGGATTAAGCTTCATATTATATTTATCAAGGATATTGAATGCTTCCTCCAAGTCTCTTAGGTGATCCTCAGCCTTTATTGATTTTACCACCATATCGTCTATGTAAACCTCCATAGTTTGTCCAATCTGATCCTTGAACATCATATTCACCAACCTTTGATAAGTTGCACCTGCATTTCTCAGTCCGAACGGCATAGCAATATAGCAATATATACCAGTTGGAGTCATGAAGGCTGTATCCTCTTGATCGGATGGTTCCATTTGGATTTGTTGAAATCCGGATGAAGCATCCATAAAAGTTAACAGTTCATGACCCGCAGTTGCATCCACCATGGAGTCAATGTGGGGTAATGGGAAAGGATCCTTGGGACATGCCTTATTTAAATCTGTGAAATCGACACATACCCTCCACTTTCCGTTTTTCTTTTAATCAACAACCACATTGGCCAACCATCTTGGATACTTGACCTCTCTAATCATACCTGCCCGGAGCAATTTCTCTACCTCTTCCTGGATAATGGCATTTCTTTTCGGTGCAAACTTTCTTCTCCTTTGATGGATTGGTTTGAAGGACCTATCAATGCCAAGTTTGTGAGTGATTACATCTTTAGATATGCCTATCATGTCTTCATGTTTCCATGCAAATGTAGTCTTTCTCCTTTTTAGGAAGGATATGAGGTCTTCCTTCATATCGCCAAGGATCCCTGATCCGATATAGATTTTGGATTCAGGATCATGAGGATCCATGAGGATTTCTACCACATCCTGCTCTCTTGCCTACAAGACATCCCTTGGAGGATACTTTGATTGCTATTGCTCCCTTGACTTCGAGGCTGGTTTCATCGATGAAGTATAGCAATTCTTAGCCTCCTGCTGATCACTATCAATCTTTACTATTCCCCAAGGACTAGGGAGCTTCACACATTGATGGTAAGTAGATGGGACTGCCTTCATATCGTGTATCCAGGGCCTGCCAAGGATAACATTACAACAAGATAAACGGTCAATAACACAAAATTTTTGATAAGAGTGTAGGCCTTCGATGTATATTGGGAGCTTAATGTCCCCCAGGGTATTCTTAGTTTCGCCACTAAATCCTACAAGCACGGAGGATCTTGGTATGATATCTGATTCAGGGATACCCATCTTCTTTAGAACATCAAGCTGGTTAATGTTCACTGAGCTTCCTCTGTCTATAAGGATCCTGCGGACAAAATGGTTAGAAATGAAAAGAGTAATAACTAAACCATCGTGATGAGGATCCTGGATATCAACACGATCATCCTCATCAAAGGTTATGACTTTTCCTTCGAAGACACTTGACGTTCGAACGGGTCTTTCTCCATTATCCATTTTAGTTTCCTTTGCATGCCTTTTAGCTGCTGAGAAGGATGTGCCACAAATGTCTGATCCTCCAGAAATAAAGTTTATTACTTGTGCATCTGCTGGAGGGGCCGGAGCTTTCTCTGGGATCCTTTCAGGATCCTGAGTCCTTGACTTTTTTCTACCCAACAATTCTTTTAGATTCCCCTTGCTCAACAAGTATCCAATTTCCTTTCTTAGTGCAATGCATTCTTCTGTAAGATGCCCAAAAGCTTCATGGTATGCGTACCACTTTGACTTATCTTTGGTTGCAGCTGGTCTGTCATTTTTTCTTGGCCATCTGGCTTTATCACCTAGATTCTGCATCGCAAGGATTAGTTCATTGTTATCAACAGAAAAACAATATTCAGAAATTGGAGGATAATCCTCATCATCCTCTTCCTGATCAACAGCATGCACATTCTGGTTATCAGATCTGTTATAGGATCTGAACTTGTTGTTCCTGAATGAGGATCCTTGCTTATCTTGCTTTGAGGATCCTGCTAACCTCTCCTGGATCCTCTTGTCATCCTCTAGCCGGATGAACCTAAGTGCCCGGGTTCTTACCTCATCTAGGTTCCTGCATGGTGTCATAACAAGATCATCATAGAACAATGAATCCCTAAGCAATCCCTATTTAAAGGCCTCAACAGCCGTGGCTATATCCAAGTTGGGAATGTCTAAGGATTCTTTACTGAATTTGGTAATCTAATCCCTTAATGATTCATTATGACCCTGGGTTATCCTATATAGATCACTAGTTAATCGTTCAAATTTTCTACTACAAGAAAACTGATTATTAAATAGGTTAACTAGATTAGCAAATGAGGTAATAGAGTAAGGGGGAAGACTTAGCAGCCATTTGAGAGCTGATCCAGTAAGAGTGGATCCGAATCCCTTGCACATGCATGCTTCCTTTAACCTTTCTGGGATTGGATTGATCTCCATCCTTTCCCTGTATTGTGCTATGTGTTCTTCAGGATCCGTCGAACCATCATACAACTTCATGGTTGGCACATGGAACCTCTTGGGTATCTCAGCATCACAGATTGGTGGTGCAAAACGAGATATCTTGTGGCTCCCATCTGCAATCTCTGGGATAGGTTTGACCACTCCTGGAACACTTGATATCATATCCTTTAACTTTTGCAATTCTCTGGCCATGGCATGATTGATACCTGGATCCTGCATAAGACCATGGTTAGTAGTATAAGAATTATTAAAAGTGTTACCTCCCATTGGATTCAAATTAGGAAGAATGGATGTTAATCCATATTGTTGGGGCTCTGGAATGATCGAAGGACCAGTAGAAGCATTGGTCTGCATTGGAATAAAATCTCCCTGATGGACATCTGAACTTCCTGTTTGCAAACTCCTCAAGGATCCTGGCATCTGGAAGGATCCCTGAAACTGGGACGATCCTGGAACAAAGGAGGATCCTTGAACCTGGGAGGATCCTGGAACAAAGGAGGATCCTTGAACCTGGGATGATCCTGGAACAATGGAGGATCCTTGAACCTGGGATGATCCTGGAACAAAGGAGAATCCTTGAACCGGGGATGATCCTGGGACAAGGGAGGATCCTTGAACCTGGCATGATCCTGGAACAAGGGAGGATCCTTGAACCTGGGATGATCCTGGAACAGAGGAGGATCCTTGAACCTGGAATGATCCTGGAACAAAGGAAGATCCTTGAATCTGCTGCGCTCCTGAGTATCCTCCTGAATTCATGAAGGATCCCATATGCTGAGGATAGGATCCTGCTGGCTGGAAATATGAACCTGATGCCTGGGTCACTGTTGTTGTTCCGTAGTGCACTCCTTTCGGTCCACCCACATATTGAACATCTGGAACCACTGATGGCTGAGAAGTAATCACCGGAGTATCAAAATTCAAAGATTTGGGCACCAGTGGGGAATGATCCTCTGCCGTTTTCTTTTGTTTCTTGAGATCTCCGATTTCTTTGAGAATCCTTTCATTGGTCTTGTCCTGTTGCTGTATATGATCCTTCATCTGCAAAATCAAAGTAAACATGTCACTAGTAGTGGGAGTGTAAGAAGCAGAAGAAGTTGGAGGTTTGGAGAAAATGGGAGTTGGTTTCTTCTCGGCATTTTTCTGAGGTCCAGAAGGTGGTGGAGGCAAAGGTGGAATGCCCTGAGATGAATTGACCGCAGACATTGCAGTAGAGGTATTCTTCAATGATGAAGCCATGTATTTGTATGCAATGAACCGGAATGATCACCAACAGAAAAACTTCTCAGGAATGAAGCACCAATCGCCCCACGGTGGGCGCCAAACTGTTTTGGTCAAAAAATCTGATGAGGATAATGCAACCAAACTCTTTGTTACGGGGAATGATGCTTTAAATGTGTAACAATGATAAGGATCACTTCAATGTAATTTGCACAAACGACACAAGGATTTATACGAGGAAAAAGCCCTTGATCAAGAGTTGATCTCCGGCACAAAAAACCCCGGGTGATGGAAACTACCGATCACCAAGCTCAAATAAATCAATAAATGTTTACAACTTCGGATAGTAACGAGCTAGGTACAAGGATCACTATGGTGAAATGTGTAAAAGTGTGTGAAAACTAATAAGTGTTCGTCGAGAGCTTCAAGAGTGCGATTATATGAGAGTGTGTGTAGCTGAAAATGGCTAAGTGTTCTAATTCTAGCTCGTCACCCCTTTAAAAATAGAAGTTAACTATAATAACAAACTATCCGACTTTTGTGCCAAGCTCCCACGTTCTCCACAACGTCCATTTCCAGTCAAACGTGTGCGATATACCCGTGGAATATTCCATAGTAACGTTGCCAAGACCAAGTCAAGCTTGTTACTCCTGCGAAATAATACGTAACATAAACAAACAATCGTTAGTATGAGGATCCTTAAGGTGATCCATGATCCTGATCCTGAAGCTCTTCTAAGGATCACTATCTGTCACAGAAGAAAGGATCATTAATTAGGATAACAAGTAAGGATCACTAATTGTTAGAAAATCCTCCCCTAACAGCAGCCTTGAATAGATTCATATCCAAATCCTTAGAAAAGTGCAAGGAATTCTATGACATCCTGAGGAAGAATAGGAAATTTGAATGGACTGAGAAGCATGAAAGTGCCCTTAAAGCTCTTAAAGATTACCTATCCTCAGCCCCAGCCTTGATGAAACCAGAAAAGGGAGATGTGTTATCCTTATACTTGGCGGTATCCTCAAAAGCAGTAAGTGCGGTCCTTGTTAAGGATCACCAAGGTACACAACATCCTGTTTACTATGTAAGTAAGAGTTTACTTGATGCTGAATCCAGGTATTCACACTTAGAAAAACTTATCCTTGCATTAATTATGGCATCTACTAAATTGAGACATTATTTTGAAACTCATGCCATTGTTGTTAAGACTAATTTTCCAATTAAGAGTGTTCTCAGGAAACCTGAAATGTCAGGGAGGATGGCTAAATGGGCAGTGAAGCTTAGCGCATACGATATAAGATATGAACCAAGGACTGCCATCAAATCCCAAGCCTTAGCTGACTTTGTGGCAGATTTTAGTAGTGATTTGCAAAAGGAAGCTGAGTTAGAAGTCCAACAACTTGAAGAGACTAAGGATCCTTGGATACTCTTCACTGATGGAGCCTCTAATGTGAAAGGAACAGGGCTTGGAATACTACTAAAATCGCCACAGGGGGACATAATACCCCACTCCATAGCTTGTGAATTTCAAACTACTAATAATGAGGCTGAGTATGAAGCCTTGATAGCTGGTTTGCAAATTGCTAAGCATATGAGGATCAGGTATCTTGAGGTACATGTAGATTCCTTACTGATCACTAATCACTTTAATGGATCCTATGCTGTTAAAGGTGAAAAGCTAATCAAATATTTGGAGATAGTCAAAGAATTGGCACTCTCTTTTGTATCCTTTAGTTTAACACAGGTACCAAGGGAAGAGAATGCAGAAGCTGATGCATTAGCCAATCTAGGATCATCTTTGAAGATTCCTGAGGATATCAAGATCCCTATTATCCATATCCTGACCCCTGCTATCGAGGATCATGCAGCTATGACTGATTACTTCTCTAAGCGGATAGAGGCTGAAGCCTTTGCTCAAGTCAGAGAAAAGGAAGTTATATCCTTTATTAAAAGAAACATTATTACTAGATTTGGTATCCCTTCTGAGATTATTTGTGATAATGGATCCCAATTTATTGGGAATAGAACCACTAACTTTTGTGACAGCTGGGGGATTAAGATGATAACATCAACACCAGTCCACCCACAAGCTAATGGTCAGGCAGAATCATCCAACAAGATCATCATCAACAATTTGAAGAAAAAGCTTAGATCCAAGAAAGGAAAATGGGCAGAAGAACTACCTTATGTACTTTGGGCAGATAGGACGACTCCCAAGAATGCTATTGGCCAAACTCCATTTTCTTTGGTGTTTGGGGCAGAATCAGTAATCCCTACAGAGATGGTGGTTCCAACTGCAAGAACAAGCATTCGTGATCCTGAAGGAAATGCTGAAAACTTGATTCAAGACTTGGATAGTATAGAAGAAATCAGGGATTTAGCAAGGATAAGGATGGCCAGTTATCAACAAAGGATGACTGGAGCTTACAACAAAAATGTCAGGATCAGGAAATTCCAAGTTGGGGATATGCTACTAAGGAAAGCATTTCAAAATACCACTAATCCTGCTGATGGAAAACTAGCACCAAAGTGGGAAGGCCCCTATTTGATTGAAGCTGAAGCAGGAAAAGGGGCATCTCGATTGCTAACAATGGAAGGTGATTTGCTACCAAGAGCTTGGAATGCTGTCCATTTGAAGAAATATTTCATGTGATCATGATCCGTGATCCTTACCAGACAAGTATCCTTAAAGGATCCCTACTGACAGATGATCCTCTTTCTGGTAACATTCCAATCTCAAACTATTTCATTCTTTTATTCTCTTACAAGGATAAGGATCCTGCATCCTTTATCCTCCTTTCACTTGATTCTGAGTTTTGAAGGTTCAGATATCCTTAACTAAAGATTGAGTATCCACTGAAGTATCCAGTTATTTGGGCTTGACCCCAGTTATTTGGGCTTGACCCCAGTTATTTGGGCTAGTCCCCAGTTTGGGCCTGTCCCCAGCTTCGCCAGTAGTGCACGATGATCCTGGTATAGTTCATGTTAATGGGACCGATACTCGCTTTAGAGGCTGACAATTTCATTGTACTGGCTATATTCAGGATCCTACGTATAATGGTAGACGTACCATACATCCGTTCCTAAGGTTTCTAACGTTTTCACGTTAGCTAAGGTTTTGGCATTTTCATGTCACTAAGTTTGGATAGTCGCCAGTAAGGGCCATACTCCAGTTTACATACGATCCTTTAGGCTTGTCCCCAGTTATCCTTTGGGCTTGTCCCCAGTTATCCTTTGGGCTTGTCCCCAGTATATTGGGCTTGTCCCCAGAATTGTTGGGCTTATCCCCAGTTAATAACTTTCATTTTATATTGGCTTAGTCCCAAGTTACATCTTATTTCAGGTTTGTGAAGATAAATAACCAAGGATTCTTGATCCTTACTTTCAACTAAGGTTTGTATCTTGGTTATCATGATTATAAATGTTAAAGGTTAGGATCCTAACTTGGATTCTCAGGTATGATCCTTAACTATTTTGATTTTATCATTTATGTGATTGACCCTTATCCTTTGACAATTGAACTTATGATCCTTAAACTATGTTACTTTTCAGAACTTATCAATTATGGGTTATGTGATCTTTGATCATATCCTAAACTTTTTGGGACATTTCTTAAATTTTTTTCCCTACTTGATAAGTTTAACCAAAATAAATATCACAACAATTGGAAAGTAAAATATCAACATAGGATAAGCCAAAAAGTTAAAGTTATTTTATTCACAAAAAATTAAACCCTTCTAAGTTGTCAAAATTACCTACCCCGAGCATCTACCAGCAATACGTGGCCCGTCCGCTGGGGTAGGTAAAGGGTGTCCATTGTTCATAGGTCTAACAAGTGCAGGAAATTAAAGACGGAAGGATAACGAGTGGCTGCATCCCCCAAACAGAGGATCCATCCACCACCCATTATCCTACCTATTGTTCAAAGGATCATCCATGATCCTCAACCCTAATTACTATTGTTTAAGTACAGACCAACCATTGTTCATCAAAACATCATAACCAAAACAAACTACCAAACTTAAAAAATGGGCTCCGGCTACGTCTAGAAATGTCCTTCATCGCCCATTCATGCAGCTTACACCTTCGCTGCATCATCATCCCCTCCAGCTCCGGTATCCTTCGCTTGATCCTTGCCGCTACCACTAGCCTCGATTGCCAGAACCTCCTCAGCCTCATCAGCCTCATCCTCATCCTCTAATTCAGCCAGCCTAGCCTTCCAGCCCTCCATGTCCCAGTTGCTCCTATCAAAGGCGGGGTCCTGAGCTTCTTGAGCCATCTGTAGCTTGGTCTTCTACATGGCAATGGCTGCGGAGACCTTAGCATCCTCTGTGATCTCGTGCTTCTCATAATCAACATTGATCAGAATGGTAGCTATCTGAGCTTTGGCATCCTTAAGATCCTTTTCAAGAGAGGCAATTTTGTGATCCTTGAGCACCGCCACCTTTTGGAGATCAGAGTATTTCTCCTCAAGACCCTCAACATTCCCAACAGAGTCCTCGATCTCCGCAAATTTCTGTAAACAAGACAATACAAAGTTAGGATCATATGATTCTCAATTGGATAGGATAACTAATCTGAGTCAGTGATCCTTACATAGTTGAAGTACTCGAGGAATTGATGGCGGATCAGGGGCAGGCCTTGTAGGTTGTCAGCTTCGGAAGTCTTCCTTTTCTTTCCACCTCTTCCCTTCGAAGCGGTTGCCTTGGGGATGACGATGGAAGGGCTAGCAGCAGATTTTTTCTTGGAGGATCGAACAGTGTCAAGCTCAGTGACGCTGAATTTGGAGGCAAATCTTGATAATTTTCCAGCGCCTACACACCCAAAATAGATAAGTATCCTTATCCTATCTCTTTTTAACTATTTATTCAAACATTTAAATATAAAAAGTATAGGATACTTACTTGACATAGTGACAGAACCTGAGGATACCTCTTAAGAATCCTGGGTGTTTGTTTTGAATGATCTTGTGGCAGGATCAAGTTTTCTAAAAGCAGCAAGTCTCCCCTTGGTGGCAGCTGAAGGAATAATATGCGAGAATGTGATAGCTGTACAAAAGAAACAGAAGCATATTAGTAGTCATCATCAGAAATGAGCTTACTCAGTGATCCTTCTAAAGATCCTCTACCCTACCATGGGTGCTCCACTTCCTTGGCAGATCATTTCCATCCTGGATAGAATCCCTTCTGACGAAGAAGAATCTCTGTTTCCAGTTGGTATCATTTTTAGTGGCCTTAAAAATGGGATGTTCTTCACCGGGTTTGCGCTTGAATAGATATCGGTGGAATCCAAAGGTTGTGAGATCATACATCTCAGCTAATTCTGACATTCCCAAGTCAATTCCTTCTTGCTCAATGATCCTTTCAAGGGTATATAAGACCCTCCAGATCATTGGCAGAGCCTGGATGTAGGAGATGCCGGTGAGGGAGAAGAAAGACTGGGTGAGTTCAGGGAAAGGATATGAGTATCCTATTGTGAACGGTGTGACCGGGAAAGCTACCCAAGTTTCAGAAATGTAGTCACTAAGAACGGTGGGGTCAAATGGTTTGAAAACAGTGTTTGCCGGAAAACAGTGGCGGATTCTGTCTATTTGTGCATCAGTGAAACAGCACCTCTCATTCGCTGAATCTTTGATGATCCCCTGGCTTTTGAGAGGAGTGTCCTTCTTATGATCCTTCGTCGGTGAGGATCTTAGCATCATCTTGAAGAAGGTGAAGAAAGAAGGAGTAGAGAAAGAAAACGTAAAGAAGGAAGAGGAAGAGAAATACCTGCTTGGTCTTCGGATATGAATTTAAAGGGAGTTACTCTTGATTTTAAATGCAGATTGATCTCTATCTCTAACTCCTATTTATAATGATGATTCTGCAGGATAGTCACCTCAGTGACGTCATGATTCGCAACGGCTAGTCCGATTATAACGGCTAGTTATCCGTTGGTTAAATGCGGATAAGAACAAAATATAACTCATTTATTTACAAAATTACTCCTTATATTTTGGGGGCAATTGTTAGGGGTGGATTTCTAAGTAATCAGTGATCCTTAATTGCCGTTGGGCTTAGTGATTCTTACTTCTGTATGAACTGGTGATCCTCAGAAGTGCTTCAGGATCAGGATCATGGATCACTATAAGGATCCTTGTACTAACAATTGTCTACTTTGAATTCGAAATTGTTTTGCAGGAGTATCAATTTGGACTTGGTCTTGGCGATATTCCTGGATTATATTCCTTGAAGTATTCCGCACGTGCTTGGCTGAAAATGGACGTTATGGAGTCGTGGAAGACTTGCACCATTTGCGGAATGTTAGTTAGAGTAGATATTTTCTATTTTTAAAGGGGTACCGAGCTAATTAGAAAACACTTGGCTATTTTTGGCTACACATACACTCGTACAACTGCTCTCACCAGCTCTCGCTAACTCACTTGGCGATTACACACCTTTACACACAATACACTATAGTGATCCTTGTACTTAGCTCGCTATCATCCGAAGTTGTAACACATTTCTTGTTTAATTTGAGTTGGTGATCGGTAGTTTCCATCACCCAAGGTTTTTTATGCCGGAGATCATTCATTGATCAAGGGCTTTTTCCTCGTATAAAACTTCGTGTCACTTGTGCATTACATTTCATAGTGATCCTTATTGTTGTTCATCAATTCAAGCATCATATCCCACAACAGAAAGTTTGGTTACATTGTCATTGCTTGATTTTTGACCAAAACAGTTGACATCCTGACCGAGGAGGGTATCTCAGGGGTATGATTCTGAGAATGGCTTGGGACGATGTTCCCCCGGTTATCCTCAGTGTAAACTGCAGAACTGAAGTTCAAAGCCCTGGGCTGTTGTAACACCCTAGAATTTAAACCCTTGATTTTAAATAAAATATAGTTGATTACATGACTTTCATTTACAAAATTTAATAATAACCAAGGCCCTAGTTGAGGGATGACCAAGATACAAAATATTTCAAGTGTTTAAAATGTAGTAACAACCATACACATAGACTACAAAAGATCTAAAACGTTGCGGAAGCTTCAAAATAGAGTGTTCGGTTCTTAGTCATGTCGCTTGATCTTCACCCGTAAGACTTGTCGATTTACCTATGGTCAAAACCAGATAAATCATTAGTTTTGACATTATCGTATACTATAAACACAAGTTTGAACGTTACATTTATATAACAAAAACAAAAAAAAACAAGTTTCCTGGATCCACCGTAAATTACGGTATCACCGTAATTTACGGTGATCCTTGACTTTTCCTGGTCACCGTAAATCAGTAAATAATTACCGTAACCATTCTGACCTACACCGTAAATTACGGTATCACCGTAATTTACGGTAGGTCCTGGAAATCTATGTTTTGATTTCTTAGTTCATTTCCTTCAAAACCAATTTCGGAAATTGCCTTGCAAACAACCCATTTTATCTAAAACTAGTATTTCTAACATGTAATAAACATTAACCAATAGCATAGAACAAATCTAACATATTTCCGGAATATGATTTATGTTTTACTCGATTAATTGACCCGTTTGGCTCGTCTGCGAAATCCATTCTTATGACGACTACCAACGAGTACCATCCGGATTTAACAATCAATATAGCGACTTCATCGCGTAGTCAAAACAACTCTTATTCAAGGATTCAATTACACACTAAATCATCAAGCTTAATAGAGTAACGGGTCAAGTTACATACCTTAGCGCACGCCCTTCAACCGTGAGTCCCCACTGGCTTGTCCGCTTGACGTTCCGGTTTCTTGTCCTATAGAGTTCAATTCAATACATGTTTAGAACTCTTTTCATATCATAATTCGCATAATGCACCAAAACATTATGATTATGCGTTTAAGCTCCGAATTTCAATTTTAAAGCCTTCATAGAGGCATTTCAACAAACACTTCATGTGCAGAATTTTCATATCTTTAGAAATCAACTTCTTAGCTTGCTAATTAGCTAACTTGACAACAATAGAGCATCCTATAGTGTTTTAAGCATCATATTTTCTGGAAATCACTTTCAACAATCAAAATACACTAGAATAACCTTCTTAACCCTAGTGTTATCATCATCATGTGAAACCCATAACCCACCTTCAAGGTGTTCATGGAACTTTCTGAATTGGGTCATGATTTCCCAATTAGTTAACTAGGTTTTACTTCTAAACACCTAATCAACCTTAATCTAACCAAATAACACACATGCAAGCATCTAATTTCAGTTTTACAAAATCATGAGAATTTCAAGTTGATAGATTTCATCAATTTTTACATACCTTAGAATCCTCTTGCAGTGAGGATTACGATTCTAGGCTCAAAATTCAGTTTGGACCAGATTTGCTCCTTCAATTGTGGATTTTAGTAGAATTCTAGGGTTGATTCATGGTGGGTGTCGCCCCTGATGTTTCTTGGTCGACCAGGAATTGAAGTGGGGGGTTAAGTTTGGGTTTTGTTTGTTTATTAGACTTTAAATTTCAGTTTTAACAACTTTAACCCCTTCACTTTGATCATTATTGATTTTAGTAAGCTTTAACTCTACTTTATGGTTATTTCTAGTCTTTTAACTAATTAGGTTAAATTTCCTAGTTAGTAAATTCTCGTTTATATAAACCTTACTAATTCCAGTTTAAGGTTTTAAAATTTTCGGGGTGTTACAAGTCCACCCCCCTTAAAAGGGTTTCGTCCTCGAAACCGCAATACGTACCAAATAAAGTAGGGTGAAGACGTCGCATCTCCTCTTCGGACTCCCACGTAGTGTCCGAACCCTTCCTATGCTCCCATTTCACCTTGACTTGTTCAATTTGCTTATTTCGTAAACGTTTGACCTTTCTATCTAAAATTTCGACCGGTCTTACCACATAATTTAGACTATTATCCACTTCGATATCATCGTAATGGATATAGGTCGTTTCGTCTGCTAGGCACTTTCTTAACTGAGATACGTGAAACGTGTTATGGATCCCACTCAGTTCCTCCGGTAGTTCAAGACGGTAAGCTACCTTGCCAGCTCTTCCGATAATCTTAAATGGCCCGATAAACCTTGGGCTTAACTTCCCCTTCTTTCTAAACCTAATAACACCCTTCCATGGGGACACTTTTAGCATGACCATGTCACCCACTTGGAATTCAATTGGCTTTTTCCTTTTATCAACATACGCCTTTTGTCTGTCTTGGGCCGCTTTCAAGTGTGCCCGAACTTTATCGATCTTTTCGTTCGTGGCTCGTACTATGTCTTGGTGGGCGAGTTCACGTGGACCCACTTCACCCCAACACACCGGGGTTCGACATTTCCTACCGTAAAGCAGTTCGTATGGTGCCATTTTAATACTAGATTGGTAACTGTTGTTATACGAAAACTCGACTAACGGTAGGTGAACATCCCAACTGCCTCCAAAGTCGATTATACATGCCCGTAACATGTCTCCCAATATTTGTATCGTTCTTTCACTTTGTCCATCCGTTTGAGGATGGTACGCAGTGCTTATGAACAATTTGGTCACCATTTGCTCTTGGAAATCACGCCAGAAATTTGAAGTAAACCGGGTATCCCTATCGGACACAATGGACACCGGCACTCCATGACGTGCTATGATTTCATTGGTATAGACTTCTGACATCTTTTCTGACGTGTACGTCTCACGAATCGGAATGAAGTGAGCACTTTTCGTCAATCTATCCACCACTACCCATATGGCATCAAAACCACGATTCGTCTTAGGCAGCTTGGTTAACAGGTCCATTGTAATATGTTCCCATTTCCAAACCGGAATTTCCAACGGTTGGAGTTTGCCATAGGGTTTCTGATGCTCCGCCTTGACTTGTAAACATGTCAAGCATTTTTCCACATACTTCGCCACATCCCTCTTCATTCCGGGCCACCAATAGTTTTGTTTCAAATCATTGTACATCTTGGTCGCACCCGGATGAATTGAATAACGGGATTTATGAGCTTCATCAAGTAGAAGCGCCTTTACTCCACAGGTATGTGGGACCCATATCCTTCCGGATCGAGTCTTTAACCCGTGATTCCCATCCGACAAGTCTTTCAACTGACCAATTATCCTTTCCTTCTTCCAATTCTCTTCTTTTACTGCTTCTATTTGTGCCTCTCGAATACGTTCAAGTATACCCGAGGTTACCACGAGTTGCATCGATCGTACTCGTATCGGAACATAATCCGCTTTTCTGCTCAGAGCGTCCGCTACCACATTTGCCTTTCCGGGGTGATAATGTATCTCACAATCATAGTCTTTCACCGTTTCCAACCACCGCCTTTGTCGCATATTTAACTCCTTCTGATCGAAGAAGTATTTCAAGCTCTTGTGGTCGGTGAATATGGTGCATTTTACTCCATACAAGTAATGCCTCCATATTTTTAATGCAAACACTACCGCTGCCAATTCGAGATCGTGCGTGGGGTATTTCTTCTCGTGCATCTTCAATTGTCTCGAGGCATAGGCTATTACCTTGCCCCGTTGCATCAACACGCAACCGAGCCCCGATAATGAAGCATCCGAATAAACCACCATGTCTTCGACTCCGTCCGGCAATGTCAGTACCGGAGCTTGAGTTAGCCTTTCTTTTAGCGTCCGAAACGCTTTTTCTTGATCGACTCCCCAAACAAACTTTGCTTTCTTTTGGGTTAGCCTTGTTAGCGGCGACGCAATCTTGGAGAAATCTTGAATGAATCTCCTATAATATCCAGCAAGCCCCAAAAAGCTTCTAATTTCCGAAGGATTCTTCGGAGGATTCCATTTTGACACCGCCTCTATCTTTGACGGATCCACCAAAACTCCATCGGCACTTATGACATGACCGAGAAATTGTACCTCTCGTAACCAAAAGGCACATTTAGAAAATTTTGCATAAAGCTTCTCTCGTCTAAGTGTCTCTAACACTTCTTGCAAGTGGCGTGCGTGTTCGGCTTCACTTTTCGAATACACCAAGATATCATCGATAAACACGATGACCGACTTATCCAACATTGGCTTGCAAACCCGGTTCATGAGGTCCATGAATGCCGCGGGCGCATTTGTTAGCCCAAATGACATCACGAGAAATTCGTAATGTCCATATCTTGTGCGAAAAGCCGTCTTCGGCACATCTTCTTCTTTGACCTTTAGTTGGTGATACCCCGACCTAAGGTCAATTTTTGAGAACCAACTTGCGCCTTGTAGTTGGTCGAATAAGTCGTCTATCCTCGGGAGCGGGTATCGGTTCTTTATCGTGAGTTTGTTTAACTCTCGATAATCGATACACATGCGCATACTCCCGTCCTTCTTTCTCACAAACAACACCGGTGCGCCCCAAGGAGACACGCTCGGCCTTATGAATCCTTTATCAAGCAAATCTTGAATTTGGGACATCAACTCTTGTAGTTCCGACGGGGAAAGTCGGTACGGGGCTTTTGCTACAGGTTTCGCGCCCGGAATCAATTCGATCCCGAACTCTACTTCCCGTTCAGGCGGTATCCCCGGTAAATCTTCCGGAAAAACATCTTCATAATCCCGTACTATCGGTACGTCTCCAATCTTCCGTGATTCTTTCTCGGTCTCATTTGCATAGATTATGAATGCCTTGCATCCTCGCTTCATGAGCTTGTGAGCTTTCAACATCGAACATACTATGGGGTTGCCTCGTTTTTCGCCATAAATGGTGACGTGTTTTCCGCTCGGAGATGTTAGTTTTATCTCTTTGCGAAAACACACGACCTTTGCATGGTATTGAGATAGCCAATCCATCCCCACGACTACTTGGAATTCTCCCATCGACATCGGGATTAGATTTATCAAATATTCTTCATCATCGATGCTCAGTTTACAATTTTCACATACATCACAAACAATAAAGCTTTTGTTATTACCTATCTCTACTTCTAAAGGCACAGGTAATTTTGTTAAAATAAATGAAGGATGTCGAATAAACCCATATGAAACAAAGGATTTATTCGCACCCGTATCAAATAACACGTGTGCGGGAATTGAATTTACAGCAAATATACCTGAGACCACGTCAGGTTCAATCTTCGCTTCTGCGGCAGTTAGTTGGAAAGATCTTGCCTTTGCTTTCGGGGCTTCATCTTTCACTTCTTGCCCATCTTTCCTTCCAACCAGTTCCGGGCATTCTGACTTTTTGTGACCCGTTCGATAACAATTGTAACAAACCGTCACCTTCTCCGGGCATGACATAGCCATATGTCCCGTTTTCTTGCATATGGGACAAGGCTTATCCTTGTAACGACATTCGCCTTTATGATTCTTCCCACAAATTTTGCAACCTGGTGTACTACCTTTAGCATCTGATCTCTTTGCTGTTTCATTCGTTCTTGCTTTCTTGGTGGGGCTTGGATTCACATCTTGCGCCCTTCGTTCACCCCTTTCTATACTCTTTTTCAATTCAATCTCCCTTTCCCGAGCAGCATTTACAATCTCGGTAAGGGTCTCGTATTTTGAAGGGGTTATGAACTCTCTATACTCCGCGCTTAGCATGTTATGATAATAATACACCTTTTGCTCTTCATTCGTTATCAAGTCATCACAGAACTTCATCTTGTCCATAAACATTCCCGTGATCTTGTCTATGGATTCGCCTTTGTGTCTGAGTTGCATGAACTCTTCCTTGATTTTATTTATGACTGCCTTGGGACTATGGTGTTTAAGAAACGGCATCTTAAACTCCTCCCAAGTCATGGCCTTGGCCGCTTCACTTCCAATCTCCTTCTTTTTGTTATCCCACCAATCTTTCGCTTGACTCCTTAGTTGACCCGTACCATAGGCTACGTAGTCTTCTTCGTCACAATGGGTTCTCTCGAATACCCCTTCAATGTCACTTAGCCATCTTTGGCACACTATTGGGTCAACCTCCCCATTATATATTGGTGGTTTACAAGCCATGAATTCCTTGTATGAACAAGGCTTTCTTCCTCCACGCTTTTCCTTTGCTACATTTGAATCATCTTCTAGTTTCTTGATTCTATCTTCTACTATTGATAAAACCGTGTGTTGGATTTTATCAATAAAGCCCGACAAACTGTTTTCGATCGCCTTTCCAACCTCTTCGGCAATCACTTCCCTCACTTGTTCGGTGACTCTTGGCACCGCATTATCATTGCCTTCATTAGCCATCTTGATTTCTGAAATGTTTACATAGATTATTAAACATTCCATTTATAATACATGCTTTACTTGTTTTGATTTAATCAAGTTCGCAACTTGATTTAATCATTCTTGTTTCAATTTAATCAAGTTCGTAACTTGATTTGATAATTCTTGTTTCTATCCAATCAAGTCCATAGCTTGATTTGATTCATTCATGTTTCTATTTAATCAAGTCCGTAACTTGATTTGATAATTCATGTTTCATGCATTTCTTGCTTTTTGAGTGAGCATTACACACTCTTTTCATGCATATTGTCCATTCCTCATTTTATACGTAGTACATAATTTATTAACAAAACAAGTTAATTCTTACCGGACGATCGATCAAGCTTGAACCGAACACTTATTGACAACCATGAGCTCTGATTACCAACTTGTAACACCCTAGAATTTAAACCCTTGATTTTAAATAAAATATAGTTGATTACATGACTTTCATTTACAAAATTTAATAATAACCAAGGCCCTAGTTGAGGGATGACCAAGATACAAAATATTTCAAGTGTTTAAAATGTAGTAACAACCATACACATAGACTACAAAAGATCTAAAACGTTGCGGAAGCTTCAAAATAGAGTGTTCGGTTCTTAGTCATGTCGCTTGATCTTCACCCGTAAGACTTGTCGATTTACCTATGGTCAAAACCAGATAAATCATTAGTTTTGACATTATCGTATACTATAAACACAAGTTTGAACGTTACATTTATATAACAAAAACAAAAAAAAACAAGTTTCCTGGATCCACCGTAAATTACGGTATCACCGTAATTTACGGTGATCCTTGACTTTTCCTGGTCACCGTAAATCAGTAAATAATTACCGTAACCATTCTGACCTACACCGTAAATTACGGTATCACCGTAATTTACGGTAGGTCCTGGAAATCTATGTTTTGATTTCTTAGTTCATTTCCTTCAAAACCAATTTCGGAAATTGCCTTGCAAACAACCCATTTTATCTAAAACTAGTATTTCTAACATGTAATAAACATTAACCAATAGCATAGAACAAATCTAACATATTTCCGGAATATGATTTATGTTTTACTCGATTAATTGACCCGTTTGGCTCGTCTGCGAAATCCATTCTTATGACGACTACCAACGAGTACCATCCGGATTTAACAATCAATATAGCGACTTCATCGCGTAGTCAAAACAACTCTTATTCAAGGATTCAATTACACACTAAATCATCAAGCTTAATAGAGTAACGGGTCAAGTTACATACCTTAGCGCACGCCCTTCAACCGTGAGTCCCCACTGGCTTGTCCGCTTGACGTTCCGGTTTCTTGTCCTATAGAGTTCAATTCAATACATGTTTAGAACTCTTTTCATATCATAATTCGCATAATGCACCAAAACATTATGATTATGCGTTTAAGCTCCGAATTTCAATTTTAAAGCCTTCATAGAGGCATTTCAACAAACACTTCATGTGCAGAATTTTCATATCTTTAGAAATCAACTTCTTAGCTTGCTAATTAGCTAACTTGACAACAATAGAGCATCCTATAGTGTTTTAAGCATCATATTTTCTGGAAATCACTTTCAACAATCAAAATACACTAGAATAACCTTCTTAACCCTAGTGTTATCATCATCATGTGAAACCCATAACCCACCTTCAAGGTGTTCATGGAACTTTCTGAATTGGGTCATGATTTCCCAATTAGTTAACTAGGTTTTACTTCTAAACACCTAATCAACCTTAATCTAACCAAATAACACACATGCAAGCATCTAATTTCAGTTTTACAAAATCATGAGAATTTCAAGTTGATAGATTTCATCAATTTTTACATACCTTAGAATCCTCTTGCAGTGAGGATTACGATTCTAGGCTCAAAATTCAGTTTGGACCAGATTTGCTCCTTCAATTGTGGATTTTAGTAGAATTCTAGGGTTGATTCATGGTGGGTGTCGCCCCTGATGTTTCTTGGTCGACCAGGAATTGAAGTGGGGGGTTAAGTTTGGGTTTTGTTTGTTTATTAGACTTTAAATTTCAGTTTTAACAACTTTAACCCCTTCACTTTGATCATTATTGATTTTAGTAAGCTTTAACTCTACTTTATGGTTATTTCTAGTCTTTTAACTAATTAGGTTAAATTTCCTAGTTAGTAAATTCTCGTTTATATAAACCTTACTAATTCCAGTTTAAGGTTTTAAAATTTTCGGGGTGTTACAGCTGTATAGGAGTGACAGTTTCTTCAGCAGGTCTACTCGAGCTAGCTTTTAAGAGTTGTATTTCTCTTAACAGCATTTGGTTAGTTTCCTGTTGCTGCCACATTTGTTCCTGCACACTTCCAAATAAAGTTAGAATTTCATCATTAGAGGCTATAACGGGAGCAGATCCCTGAACACTCCGAGTAGGGATGATATCCTGAAGTTGTGAAGAAACTGCCATCCTTGGAGGAGGTGGTGGAAGCACCAAACCGGCAGTAGCATAAGTCGTAGCGGACATAGTGGAAGAGCTCATGTTTGATCTCGAGGCCATTGAAAATAATTTAGAAAAGAGTTTTGACAAAATAAAACCGAGTAATGATTTTATTAAAGTTTTTAGAAAAAATAGCACCACTTGCCCCACGGTGGGCGCGAAATTGTTTTGGTCAAAAATTACCGAAGCAATTAAGTGATCAAATTTGTTAAGTGAGGTAGTGTGCTAGAAAAGTGTGTGGAAAATATCTTATTCAAGTTATTTGCAAAAACAGTTTTAGGATACGGCTCAGGATATAGAGCTGTATCTGTGATCAAACAATGAGCAAAAATGTAAAGGGTGGCACATGATGTACGAGGAAAGCCCTTGATCAATCTAGATCGCCGGCACAAAACCTCGGGAGCTGACAATCGCAGCTGCCTTGTTCTTCTATTACTTCAAATATCAGGAAACAGTGCAGGATGTGGTGCGGATCAACTAGGTGTTACAAAGTAATTTGAATACAAGTGTTGGTGTGTAGTGTTTGCAGTGAGCTAGAGAGCAAAAGTGTTCGAGAATGTGTGTGTAAGTTGTGTGCCTTAATCTAATCCGCCCCCATCTATTTATAGCAAAAGGAGTGTAACAAACTATCCTAAATAACCGGGATCCGGCGAATATTCCCCACTCGAACGTTGTAGACCTGGTCTTTCGAGTTCAACGTCTCTCACATAACAGATACGCCCGAGTCTCGAGGAGAAGAAGTCCATCTGAACGTTATCAACCCACAGCCTCTAACCTGCACGTGGTTAATTCAATCAACCTCAGGATATCGCCCAGGATGTTAGCAATATCCTAATCCAGTATCCTGATCACAAGCAAACAACCACAAGCAGGATATTAGTCAGGATATGTACACTCAGAAAATGACCCATAACAATACTGACTTAAGCATCGGAGGGGTGTTAGCCAGGCTAACACCCACCTTAGTTTACAGTTGTTTTGAAGTATATGCTCTGGGATATACTACAGGATACACACTCAGGATACTTCGAAAGATTAGAGGATTGGCCCCCTCTCTCACGTTTAAGGGATCCTGATCCCTTCACAGGTATAAAGGTATTCACCTTTCTCACGAATTGGGTTTAAACACCCCGCCTGGAGCGCAAGTTATCCAGGGATAGTTTAAGGTGGTGGGACCAGTTCATGTAAAAGTGGATGACAATTTCGTTACTGTTGGCTATATCCTAGATCCTCAAGGTATATGAGGATTGATCACCCTCTCTCACGAAAGGGTATTTTCATACTCTCTAAGGTTTAAAGGTTTTCACCTTTCTAAGTCTTGGAGTTTATACACTCCCGCCTGTAGCGCATGAAAATTTGGGATTTTCCCCAGAATACTTATGGGTTTATCCCCAGAACACTAAGGATTTATCTCTAGTACATTTCAGAGTTTATCCCCTATAATACAAAAATTATTCAAACGATCGCAATTGATATTTCTAAGTGATCAAAGACATAATGCACAGGGGACATTCTTACTGAAGCAATTGTGCAAAGCTCAAAGGATCAAGCTTGGACCCAGTACACTAAGTGTCCCAGACTAGGGACTTCTTCGTTGGAAAGGTTGTAAAATGATTAAAGTTTGAGAATAGGGTTGCACTCTAGTTTTGGTAAGATCTTTCCTTTAAAAACGTTATCTAAATCGTTTAAGTTTTTAAAATTATGTTTGACAAAAGCTTGATTATAACTCTTGTCATTATCCTGATTAGGATATGTTCTCAGAATATACTTTCAAAATATATTCTTAGAATATGTTTCAAGATATTTGGTTGGAATGTTTGGGACTTGATACTTAGATTGAAAATTAAAATTGTATTCATCTCAAACATCTATTATCAAAACAAGCTTTATAAAATAAAAGTGAAATATCCTTTTTCTTTAAAAACTTTACCTGAATTGTTTGAGTTATAAAAACCCTATTTGACGAAAGTCTTTATAGGATATTTGCGAGTATGCTGATCAAGATATTTTTGTAAGAAATAATTGCACTAAGTTTGGAACATTGAAATTCAAACTAAGCAATGCATAACAGAAGTTGAAAAACAACAATGGGTAAGTCAAAAGAAGGTTATATTATTAACGTAGCAAAAGTTGTGCTTTTGGTTTCATCTCAAATCGAGATCCATCCACCAAAAGCACAGTTAGTTTTTATCACATTTACCTAATAGTTGAAGATTTCATCTCAAACCGAGACCCATCCACCTCCAACTGTTATATTGTTCAAAATAAACGATACTAATTGATGACCAAGGGCTTCATCCTGAAACTCAGGACCTATCCACCTTTGGCCATCATATTGTTTTAAGTGCAGGAAATGTAAATTGTTTGAAAGACAGGAAATAGAAATTGTTCCAACAGGTACAACCATCAAATTTAAAAAAAAAGGCTCCGGTCTCGGCATCAACATCCATCATCGCCCATTTCTCTGCATTCAAGGGGCAGCACCCTCTTCCATGACTTCATCAGCAACAGCCTTTCCAGTATCCTTATCAGCCTTGCCACCAGCGCCAGTTAGCTTTTCAGTCGCCTTGGAAGACCCCTCAGCTACAGATTTAGCAGGATGCTCTACTGGATTACCGCCAAGACCCCTGAGCTTCGTCTCCCAGGCGTCGACATTCCAAGAAGGGCATTCAAAGCCCAGGGCCCTGGCTTCGTAAGCCATTTTTAGCCTAGCCTGAAGAAGGGAGATGACGACGGAGCTTTTCAGGCCTTCCCGGTAAGAGGTCATATCCTGTTCATGTTGAGCCTAGGAGGCGTCGAGATGGACTTGGGCTTCATGAGTAACTTTCTTGATGGCAGCCTGGTGTTCTTGGGTCATAGCTTTGAACTTGTCCTCATAATGTTAAGATTTAGTAGCAACGATCATACCTTGATCGGAAATGGTGACCTCGGCTTTCTTCAATTTGGACTCGAGCATCTTGTTGAGCTCGCAGGATTCTTCGTACAAGTGAACTAGACGTTCGAGGCCCTACAACAAAAAACACATGTATTATCGTATAATAACCAAGACACTGGTTTGACATATATGCAGGATATGGAATAAGGATCTATACCTGGTTGGGAAAGAAAGTCATGAACCCGCTTGCCTCGATGAATCCGTGGTTCTCGTAGGGAAACGTCTCGGGAGTGGCAAGCGAATCAATCTTTTTCCTCTTACGAGAACTAGAGGTCCGAGGCTTAGTAGCTGGTGAAGGCTTGGGGATGATGACGGCTTTAGAACTTGTAGTCTTGGATGAAGTAATAGGTTTGGGACTTGGCTCTTTCTTGACCTGGACAGGATCGGAGTAACTGTCCAAAACCTCAAGGTCGAAAACTTCTGGGATTTTGACTGGTGCTGCATAAAGGGAGAAATTCTAAATCTTTTCTTCACTTTCATTATATTACGCTAATCAATTATTTGCAGAGTAACTCTTACCAGACATATCAGACGATGAATATTGGCTGGAACTCAGGAGGTGTGTGGAAAAGCTCCTATCACCTTCCGGTAACTGGTAAATTGCTTTGATTCTCTTTTCAGATTCTGCGCTTGGAGGGGTTAATTCTCTGAAATTTGCTGCATAAGAAATGAAGATGTCAGTCAAGGATATAGTTTTAAGATGTCTGCGTTATCGAAGGCGCAGATCTCCTTCTCGGGGTTCTTGAGTAGGTTTTGTTGGATGAAGGTCTCCGTCGATTCACCAGTATGAGAACGTGTTTTGGTAGCCATTGGGGGTAGAATGAAGAGATTAGTAGGAAAAGAAGAAAGAATGAATAATTACCTGGAGATTCTGTTGATGATATTTGGTTTTCCAACAGAAAGAGAGAAGATATATGGGCGTAATAGATAGCCATTGAGTGTAAACCGCGTTGGAAGTTACCCAATATTATCTCGATCGTCGCTACAACTTAATAACCTCGATTTAAGAGATAAGTTTTAAAATATATCCGTTGGAATTGGTATACCAACATATATATTTTGGGGACAATTGTTATGGGTGGTTTTCTTCTCATATATCCTGAATAATATTCTGACTATGTTTCTTCTGTTGTGACCAGGATACCGGATCAGGATATTGGTAACATCCTGATACATTATCCTAGTAGTAACTAATTAACTCACGTGCAGATTCTTGGAACAAGTCTATAACGATCAGGTGGACTTCTTCTCCTTAAGACTAGGGCAAATCTGTTAGATTATGGACGTTGAAGCCGGAAGACGTGGACTACAACGTTCACATAGGGAATATTCGATATATCCCGGATTTATAGGCTAGTTAGTTAGTTTTGTTTAACTATAAATAGGAGTAATCGGATCAAATAAGGACACACAATCTCTCGAACTCTCTTTCTCTCTAGCTGTAAACACTCACAACACACTTACACTTGTATCGAAATTACATTGTAACACTTAGTTGATCCGCATCATATCCTGCACTGTATCCTGATATTTGAAGCAATAAGAAGAACAAGGCAGCTGTGATTGTCAGCTCCCGAGGTTTTGTGCCGGCGATCTAGATTGATCAAGGGCTTTCCTCGTACATCATGTGTCACCCTTTACATTTTTGGTCATTGTTTGATTGTAGATACAACTCGATATCCTGAGCCGTATCCTGAAAACTGTTTTTACAAACAACTAAGTTAGCATATTTTTATACACGGTTTTAGCACACTACCTCATTTAACTAATTTGATCACTTAATTGCTTCGTTAATTTTTGACCAAAACAGTTGGGATCACTGCTTACTGTTGTCCTATCAGCACATAAAACAAAGGGTAATTCTTCTGCTCATCTTCCTTTCTTAGCTCCTAATCTTTTCTTCAAATTGTTGACTATTATCTTGTTTGAGGATTCTGCTTGCCCATTTGCTTGAGGATGTACTAGAGTAAATGTGATCATTTTGATTCCCCAACTCATGCAAAAATCGGTAGTCCTCTTACTAATAAACTGAGAGCCATTGTCACAAATTATCTCAGCTGGTATCCCAAACCTAGTCAGGATATTCCTCTTTATGAAGGATACTACTTCTTGGTCTCTGACTTGAACAAATGCCTTAGCTTCAACCCACTTGGAGAAATAATCTGTCATTGCCAGCATAAACACCTTTCCTCCTGGAGCTTTTGGCAACTTTCCCACTATGTCCATACCGCATTTCATGAATGGCCAAGGGGAAGCAATAGGATATAATGGTTCAGCAGGTTGATGCAGTATATTGTTGTGCCTTTGACACGCATCACATCTTCGAGCATATTCTGCAGCATTTTTCCTCATCGTCGGCCAATAATATCCTGTCCTTAGCACCTTTGAGAATAACGATCTGCCCCCAGTATGGTTACCACAATCCCCTTCGTGTATATCTTGAAGTACTTCCTTAGTTTCAGGATCCTCCAAGCACCTCAGGTATGGTCCTGCAAGAGACTTCTTATATAAAACATTATTTATAATAGTGAATCGAGATACCTTCATCCTGAAAGCCTTAGGATTCTCATCCTTTGGGATGTGTCCTTCTTTGAGATATTTCATGATTGGGGCTGTCCAGTACTTAGGATCCTCCTCAGGATACTCATCATCAGGATCCTGGATACTTGCTACTTCCTTATCCTGGGATTTGAAAAGGTCCACTGCAGGATATAGGATATGTAGTATTGGTATTTGAGTTCCTTTCGGTATTCTGACTGATGATCCTAAGTTTTCCAAGGCATCTGCTTCAGCATTATCCTCTCTTGGTACATGTTTAAGTATAAAAACATCGAAATATCCTGCTAATTTTTTGAGAATTTCAAGATACTCGATTAACCTTTCACCTTTGACTGCATAGGATCCATTAAAATGGTTAGTAATTAACAAGGAATCAACATATACTTGTAAACTTTTAATATTCATATTCCTGGCTAATTCTAATCCTGCAATCAAAGCTTCATATTCTGCTTCATTATTAGTGGCAGGAAATTCACATCTTATAGCCTGAGGTAATATGTCCCCCTGTGGCGCTTTTAGTAGTATACCCAATCCTACACCTCTCACATTAGATGCACCATCAGTATATAATGTCCAGGATTCTAGGGTTTCTCCTAGTTGTTGTACTTCTAGGTCTACTTCATTTTGAACATCACTACTGAAATCAGCTACAAAATCTACTAGATCCTGAGACTTTATAGCATTCCTAGGTTCATATACTAGATCATAGGCACTTAGCTTTACTGACCACTTAACCATTCTACTTGACATCTCAGGTTTTCTAAGTACATTCTTAACAGGATAATTAGTTTTAACATGAATCCTATGTGTCTCAAAATAATGTCTAAGCTTAGTTGATGCCATAACTAGGGCTAATATCAATTTCTCTAAGTGTGAATATCTAGTTTCAGCATCCAATAAACTTTTGCTAACATAATAAACAGGATACTGCTTTAATAGAGGTGCACTTACTGCATTCCCTGATACTGCAAGATACAGGGATAATGGTTCACCATCCTCGGGCTTCATCAATAAAGGGGCAGTTGAAAGATATTGCTTTAACTCCTGCAAAGGCTGCTTCATGCTTTTCTCCCCACTCGAATTTCTTTTTTTTCTTCAGGATATCATAGAATTCTTTACACTTCTTTGAGGATCTTGATATAAATCTATTCAAGGCTGCTACTCGTCCTATTAATCTTTGTACATATTTCATGTTGGAGGGTGACTTGATATCCAGGATAGCTTTTATCTGTTCTGGGCTTACTTCTATCCCCCTCTTAGTCACCATAAATCCTAAAAACTTTCCTGCCCCCACTCCAAAATGGCACTTGGCAGGATTTAGTTTCATATTGTACTTGTCCAGGATATAAAATGCTCCTTCAATATCTCAGAGATGATCCTCAGCCTTCTTGGATTTTACCACCATATCATCAATGTATACCTCCATGGTGTCCCCTAGTTTGTCTTTAAACATCATGTTCACCAATCTCTGGTACGTTGCACTTGCTTTTTTCAAACCAAAAGGCATAGCAGTATAACAATAAATACCTGTTGGTGTCATGAAAACAGTATCCTCCTGGTCCGAAGGTTCCATTTGGATCTGCTGGAATCCTGAGGATGCATCCATGAAGGTTAACATCTCAAGACCGGCAGTTGCATCCACCATTGAGTCTATATGAGGCAGAGGGAATGGGTCTTTAGGACATGCTTTGTTCAAGTCTGTGTAATCTACACAAACTCTCCATTTCCCATTCTTCTTTTGAACAACGACCACATTTGCTAGCCATTTGGGAAATTTAACTTCCCTGGTTATCTTGGATTTCAATCTTTCAACCTCTTCTTGAATAATCATGTTTCGTTCTGGAGCAAACTTCCTTCTCTTTTGCTGAACAGGCTTGAAAGACTTGTTAATTCCAAGCTTGTGAGTTATAACATCCTTGGAAATACCTATCATATCCTCATGCGTCCATGCGAATGTTGACATCCTGCATTTCAAAAAGTTAGTTAACTGATTTTCAATATCCTGAGGGATATTGGTTCCTACGAGCACTGAGATATCTGGATTATCCTGGTCCAGGATAATTTTCTTAACATCCTACTCTAAAGCCTCCACGATATCCTGGGATCGCATCTTTAATTGCTATCCTGGTTTGGGCTTTGTTGAGGATTTCATCGAGGAAGAATAATATTCTTTTGCCTCTTGTTCATCACTTTCCACCTTGACAACCCCCCAAGGAGTACGGATCTTGACACACTGATGATAGGTTGATGGCACAGCTTTCATTTCATGGATCCATGGCCTGCCCAATATGATATTGGCGCAGGATAAGGAGTCCATAACACATAAACGTTTCATTGAGTTGACTCCTTCAACATATACTGGTAACTTTATTTCTCCCACAGTATTCTTGGCCTCTCCACTGAACCCAATTGTCACACCCCGATATTTCCACGTATTACCGGTGGGCCCGGTGGGGAGTATCGTGACGTAGTTGATATCATCATAGACAATTTATCACAGTTTATATACACAGCGGAAGTCGAAAGATAAAATCATTACAAACCGAATAGAAGTAATATCAAGTGTATTACAATAACGGTTGCAAGGGATCCACAGGCGGATCAAAAGTTAAAAAGATCATTGTTCAACAGATTTATAACATCTAAGCTTGCAAGACTCTTTATTGATGCTAGGAGTAGCCAGCCTATTCCGTTTAGTACCTGCACTTAGCCTTTTTGGAAAATACGTCAGTTTACACTGGTAAATACAATTAACCGACTCATTTTAAAAATGTTTATGAAAATTGATTTGAATGCACATGGCACAAAACATCTTTTATAACTCGGGATAATTATTTATATATAAACTTGTAAAAGAATTACATGTTCGTTATACGTTTAGAAGCCCGGGCTAAATACCGGGTTAAAGATTAATAGACACACCACATAATATAATCCCGCAGCGAGTTATTCTCGAACGGCGGTTATATCTTTTTATATACGCACCGGCAGGTGTATGCCTACACCCCGTGCTTAGGTCGTGGCCATTTCAATGAATGATGCCAAGGATATCCGGGACATGGTCATTAACCCCCCAAAGGCTTTAAGCAAACAAAACAGATTAAACGGGTCATCTCAATAAATTAAACTTCATATGATTAACAATTCAATGCCCGACCAAGCGGTATTTTATATACCGTACCCCAAGCCCGTATAAGGGAAAATAAGTTAAAAATATTTACCTGAGCAAGTATATATCACAATCAGTGAGTGCAAGTATCTTTTACTGGTCCCCTAATCTGGAACGAAGGTTTTAATAACCTATTAGATTTTAACGGGGCTTAATTAAGTCTAAACTTAGACCGGTTAGTTTTAAAGGAAGGTATACGGTTCAAAACGCATGATTAAGCGAAGACCGGATTAGAATGTGCTTTAGACCCGACAAGTTTGTATACTTGTATAATATTGGCAAACTAAACACATTCTAGATTTTGAGATAAAAACGATAATGTTTGACCCGTTTTGGCTAATTTATGCAAACTAGTTACATAAACCGCACCGAACACGAAAAATGTGTAACGGGTAACCAAATGAGTCATGAACAGGTTTCCTAAGTTAATATGCCTTAAATATGTTGTGATATCAGTAGGATACCTTCCATTATGCCCAAGATGGATTTAAACTCAAATTATGCCCCGTAGGGGTATTTTGGCCATTTTAAAGGTTATAAAAGAGTTTAAATAATAATCTGAGTTTCAGGTCCGATACAATCAGTAAAAATATTTATTTTTATAAGTCATAACAGTAGGGTATTGAATATATGTGAAATTTAACTTTTATAACCAAACTATGCACCGTAGGGGCATTTGAGTTTAAAACTTTGGCTTACTGTTTAATTATAAAAAAATTACTTAAACATCAGTAGGTATTAAGTTTTATATGTTAAAAATAGTTTTAACCCATACTATGCGCTTAAAACGCGTAAAAGTCGGTTTTAAGCGATTTTCGGGTTTAAATAGGAAATCTGAGTTTTTGATCAGTTTATAAAGTTAAAAATATTCTATTTATAATATAAAATCAGTAGCAAAAAGTTTGGTATCAATATGTTATGTAAAACTCATTTTATGCAAGAAAAACGCATAACCGACAATTACTGGTTTTAAGCAAGAACCTTATGTTATGCTCAGCTTAAAAATAAATAAAAATCTTCAAAAATCCCAAAATATTATACTACATCAGTGGGTAAAAAGTTTGGTGTCAAAATTTGGGTTTAGATAGGCTTTATGCTAATTACGTCGTTTAATTAATAAAAAGCTTCTTAATTACGATATTGAGCATAACTTCTAATCTAGACCTCAAACTGATGTCAAATTTTTAGGACAAGTTTATAAATTAGTAATAAAGGTTTTTGTCCTCTCACAATTTCAAAAATCTCGTTTTAAGGTTAAAAGGGCATTATGGTCAACATTTAGGCATATAACGGAAACATGCACATGAATCGAATAACTAATGAACCAAGTTGTATAACCTCAGAGGGTTACACTAATCTATAACCTGGTCCTAATAGAGCTCTAAGGCATTTCTAAAATATGCTACATTGGGCCAGAACTGAAAGTCAAAGCAAAAGTCTATTTTTGCGACTTTCGGTTCTGAACCGAGCTTAAACTGAAAATTGTCGGGTTGAACATGTTTAAACATGTTCTTACATTAATTACCAAGTTATATGAGTGATAAAACAGGTTTCATGGCTTCTACATTGTTAATTATGTTTTTATACGAAAATTTGCTTTCTGTTGACTTTTTATAATTAACTTTGACCCGACAATTGACCTAGTTAGAGTGGGAATCAGAGGGTGCCCTTTTAAGGGTTTATTACCCACATAATTACCAACTCAAAGCTAATTTCAATTCGAGAATTGACTGGACCATTAGTGATTAATCACTAAGTCAAACCTTAATTACGACGGTTTTGACTTTAGGCCATTAAACTTTTAAAACACGAATTAGAGAGGTTAAGGAAGCTTACAAAGGGTCCAATGGACTGAAGGAGGTTCTTAAGAGGCTCAAGATCCTCATTGAATAGAGAGAGATAGCAGATTGGATGGAAGAGATGCAATGAATTATGAAACCCAACTTCTATTTATAGTGCTAGGAGAGTTGTGGATGATTGACAAGTGTTAGAGTTGTTTAACCAGATTATTCCAGGTGTAATACCATGTTTCAAATCAGTTAACTCCCCTAGAATGAGCAAATGGTTTCTTAAAATGGTTTTTGGTTTCAAAAAGATAAAACAGCCAACAATTAAAACATGTTGCTGCTGTTGTAGCTGGGTCGCGGCCTGCGTAGGCAGCCCAAGTGGGCTTCGAGGCCCGCCAAGACATCGGCCCAGACCTGCAAGTTTGCTGCAAGTGCATTATTGGTCCCTGTCATCATTTTCTTGCAACCGAAACACAGCAGAAGCTGTTTTTCTGCTGCTTTTGGGCCTGATGGCCCCGCGTAATACCAGCCCAGCTCCGGACAATTTGGCAAACGAGAAGAATCAGTCCTTGTCTTCGCGTATAAACATATTAGCAGCTCTTTGAACCCATATGTCTTATAAAAAAAACATATTCAGTCCCTCTATCTTCTGAATCAGATGGACACAGGTTTAAAACAACTTTTGCAAGTTGTTAAGATCAGAAACAAGTTTGCTGAATTACAGAATCAGCCCCTGCATATGATAAATGTCATTTCTGACACATTTAAAGCCCGTTAAGTCATCTTCAAGGCTCTATAATGATACCTAAATATATGGGATATGAAACATGCTCAAAAATATGCCGGATGTTGGTTCGTTTGGTCGTACGATCACGATGTTCGGTTAATTACGACGAAACACGAACGGACGTGAAAAACGAACCAAATTACGCGACGAATGGAATTTTATCACTCCGATCACTAAAATAAATAATTTTAGTGGTTACATAAATTTTTGGATGCCCGGATATATTCAGAACGTAAGATATGCGCGAAAATGCAAACTTATGCACTTTCTGACGCTTTTAGTCCCTGTTGATCAAATAAGTTTATTTTTGCGCACCAAACACCTCTAAGCTATGTAAAGGATATTTAGGGCATGTTTAACTTATGATCATATTCTGGAAGGTTCGATATCATATGAATCGGCAGACTTTTGCAGTTTGACGCAATTAGTCCCTTATTCGCACAAAGTACCGTGCAATGTCGTTTAATGATATCCAAGCCTTCCGTGGCCCATAATGAGTATTACCGAGCATATAATTAAATTTTACCATGCACCCGTTTTCTTAAATGGTCACCCAAAGGCGTAGATTTAATAGTTGACGCTTTTGGTCCCTCTAATGCGCAAGCTTGCGCATATCATCGTTTAATAGCATCGAAGCCTAATCTAATCCATATTAGGCATTCTCGAGTGTATTATTTAATATCACGATGCTTCGGGTTCGTAGTAGGTCACTCAGAGGTAAGAATTAACATGTTGACGCTTTTAACCCTTCATTGCGCAAACTTTCAATTAATTACGCAAACTGCTACTCTTGATCAACGAGTGGCTCATTTGTGAATATGATTGCCATGTAACGTTATTCAAAGGCTTATATTAAGCATGTTAACGTTTCCAGACCTTCTATAATCAAAGTTTTTGATTTTTCGAAAAAAACTAGTCCCTTAAATTCAACGTTTGACTTTATTAGGGTTTATTACATGTGTCGATACATCATTGGACGTGATTTTACGAGGTGTTACATCCTCAGCCCCCTTAAAAGAAATCTCGACCTCGAGATTCTCTAAAATAATGGAAGTACTTTCTGACGTATCATGGACTTAACCTCCATAGCATATTTGGGCCTCTAAGGCATCTCAGTTGACCTATATAATAGGTACATACTTCCTTTCGGAGTTTCTTAACATGTCGATCCTTAATCGATACGGGTTTCTCATCAACCATAAATTTTCATTAGTCTGCATATCATTTTGTGACAATGCTCTCGACTTATCGGCGAAACATATCTTTTAATCATTAGTGTGGGACACATTGAATTTCCATCAAGCTCCTTAGGTAAGTTTTAGCTTATAGGTTACCAATCTTGATATATTCGATTTCCTCGAATGATTCTGTATATTGAAGCTTAATTAGCCGATTGTATCAAATTTTCAGCACACCCTTCGAAGGTGATACTTTCTGTTGAATCTTACTCCTTAATAAGAACTTAAGAGGGTTGCGACCTCCATTAATCCTTGATTTTTTG
>JARYGA010011510.1:0-25296 GCA_030545235.1 Helianthus tuberosus | reverse complement strand
TTCCCCACATAAAAGCAAGTAATTATTTATGTTTATATCCCGAACAAACCTACTAAATGTATAAAAACCTATCGGCATATCATCTGCAAGACTGCTTAACACATTTTTACTTTACATTTCTTTAGCGTACTGCATCTGTCTAGCTGATGTACTATCATTTCCCCTTTTTACACAAACTCATTTTTACTTTTTCAAATGTTTTTGTATTTTTCTGCAAACTTTCTCCCCCTAAAAACAAAAACATATTTTTGTGTTTTTAACAAAAGCAGAAAATAAACTGTACAAAAAAACTTGACAACATAACGTGGATCACATCAGATCGCCATCCTCCTCGGCTTCACACTCAATTACCCTCCCAGAAAACAGATTTTTCATCCCGTTTAATTTCAAAAGATAATTAAATCGTTTTCTATCAAAAGATTTTGTATAAAAATTAGCCTTCTGTTCATCGGTGTGTATATGTTCTATTCGGATCAACTTCTTCTCGTAGCAATCACGGATGAAGTGATGCCGAATTTCAATATGTTTAGTTTTCGAGTGGTGAACCGGGTTTTTCGTTATGTTAATAGCCGCTTCATTGTCCACAAAAATCGGAGTGTTCAAGAACTGCAAACCAAAGTCTCGCATCTGCTATTGGATCCAAAGGATCTGAGAACAACAGCTTGAGGCCGAAACGTATTCAGCCTCGCAAGTAGAGAGCGCTACTGAGGTTTGTTTCTTGCACTGCCAGGTGACCAGTCGAGTTCCAAAGAACTGACACCCAGCAGTGGTGGACTTTGCATTTTGTTTGCAACTACCAAAATCCGAATCAGCAAAACCTGTGAGAGAGAAATCGCCAGACTTAGGATACCACAAGCCGGTGCTTGGGCAGCCTTTCAAATACCGTAAGATTCATTTCACGATCATCAGATGTGACTGGCATGGGCTTGACTAATATCGGGTGCACAAACACGTCGGATACATGATGTCCGGGCGGGAAGCAGTAAGATACATCAAAGATCCAATCATTGACCGATACAGAGTCTCTTCTACTTTCTCTCCACTCTCGTCTGGGCAAATCTCATGATTCTGAGCTAGGGGGGTTGATGCTGGACTAGATTGAGCCATGTTGAACTTTTCCAGAACATCGTTCACGTATTTAGTTTGATGAATGAAGATTCCTTCAGGCATTCGCTCAACTTGTAGCCCTAGGAAGAACTTCATCTCCCCCATCGAACTCATTTCGAATTTCTTTTTCATCACATTCTCAAAATCTTTACACAACTCGTCATTTATCGATCCAAAGATGATATCGTCGACGTAAATCTGCACGATCAAAAGATGCCCTGCAACCTCTTTGATAAACAACGTACTATCAACTGTCCCTCTGCTGAACCCGTTGGCCAGTAGATGTTGGAAAAGCGTCTCATACCAGGCTCTCGGGGCCTGGTGTAATCCGTAGAGCGCTTTGTCAAGAAGATAGACTTTGTTTTTGTGTACTGGATCGGTGAACCCCGGCAGTTGACCAACGTACACTTCTTCTTTGATTTTACCGTATAGGAATGCAGACTTGACATCTAGCTGATAGACTTTGAATCCTTTCCATGACGCGAATGCCAGGAAGATTCTTATCGCCTTGAGCCTAGCAACAGGAGCATACACTTCAGTAAAATCGATCCCTTCTTGCTGGCTGAAACCCTGTACTACCAGTCGTGCTTTATTCCTCACAATCACACCTCTATCATCCCTTTTGCACTTAAAGACCCACTTTGTCTTTATCAGTTTCTGATTTTCAGGAAGGTCTACTAATCTCCAAACACCCAGCTTCTCAAACTGCTGAAGTTCTTCCTGCATAGCATTCACCCAGCTGTCTTCAGTCAAAGCTTCTTTATACGTTATGGGTTCAATCTGCGAGATAAAACATTTAAGTGAGAATTCTTCCTGTAAAGGAGCAACAGAAGTATAAAAACAAGTAAGTGCTCTGTTGATTTGATCTCGCGTTTTAACTCCGCTCTGAAGATCACCAATTATCTGCTCTGAAGGATGATAAGATAGAGTTCTTGGCATAGCAGTGTCAGGCACGCTCACTTCCGATTGCAAGTTCGTAATATCTAGATCACCGGTGTGATCCTCAGCTTCAGTCGTAGCAACATTTGGTTCCTCATCAAAAGTCGGACCGGATTCCGATTCTGAGTCGTCAGAATTATCAAACGTTGGAGCTGGTTCCTCTGGTGGTTCGTGAGCAGTTCCACTTGGACCGGCCTCGTGATCGTTTGTACCATTTGTAGGCATGTTTGTACCCACATCAGGCTGAGAAACTACCAACGGTCTTGGCACCTGATCTTGTACCATGGATTGCTGTTGTTGGTATAAGTAAGCAGGTTCCTCTTCACCCGGCTCTGTCGGCAGTTGGAAAGACTCCCAGAGTTTGTCGTAATCGAAAAGCAATCTTTGTCCGGGAAGTTGTGGTGGCACAATATGTTTCTGACAATCCACATGCAGAACCTGAATTACCTTCCCCAGGCACGGTACGAACACCCTCTTGAGCGGACTCGCATAACCTACGAAGAAACCATCATTACTTTTAGCACCAAACTTACTATCTGGATCTATGAAGGTACAGGGAGATCCAAAAGGTTCTAAAAACTTTAAATTTGGCTTATAACGGTGTAAAAGTTCAAAACACGTTTTCTTGTATTACTTCACAGTAAGCACTCGATTCAGTGTATAGCACGCTGCTGCAACTGCTTCACTCCAGAAAAATATTGGTAACTTGGAATCGGCGAGCATTGTTCGAGCAGTTTCGATTAAGGTACGATTCTTTCGTTCAGCTACACCATTTTGTTGTGGAGTGTATGGTGCGCTAAATTCATGAAGAATTCCTTTCTCGTTACAGAACTCGAGCATTCGATTGTTCTTAAACTCCGTTCCATTATCACTTCGTATTCTCCTAATCGGCAGCTTATACAGCGTTTCCATCTTCCTGAACAAAATCATCAATGACTCAAAAGTTTGATCTTTTCTTTCCATGCACACTATCCACGAAAACCTTGTGAAGTCATCAGTAACCACCAGACAGTATAAGTCTCCGCTAACGCTTTTTACATTGACTGGCCCGAACAAGTCCATGTGCAACCTTTCAAGCGGGACTCTGATTGAATTCAGCAACTTTTGTGGATGTGACTTCTTCGTCTGTTTTCCTTTCTTGCACTCTACACAATTATCATTTAAACGAAAGTTTTTCAGATTTACACCTTTGACTAAATCATTGTGTACAAGAAAGTTCATTTTACGCTCATGAATGTGGCCCATCTTTCGATGCCACATTCTTGACTCTTTTTCTGTTGCTTTGGTTTTTGTCACCAAACATTGTTTCTGATGATCAGTTGTTGTTGCGACACTCATATCAAGAATATACAAGTCATTTTCTCATGGAGCTCACAACAACACCATGTCTTCAGGAATTTTAAAACCAGGTTTTAAGACAAGACATTCATTTTTAGTGAAATGTACGGTAAAAGACTTGTCACAAATTTGTGAGATACTCAGCAGATTGTTTTCAAGTTCTATTATGTAGTTCACTTTTTCAAACGATATAACTCCATTAGTCAGAGTTCCTTGACCAACTATCCTTCCACCCTGATTCCCAGCAAACCCCACATATCCTCCGTTGAGAGATTTAACTTCATAGAGCAATGCCAGCATTCCGGTCATGTGCCTTGAAGCTCCGCTGTCCATGATCCATTTCGAGATAAACGACCTCGGCAGCCCCTGCAACCATCAAAGCAATTTATTCAAAGAATGACGCCCATGATTTCTTTACATTCGAAATACTTCCAAACACAAAATCACAATCTACTTCAACTTTCGGAATACTAAAAATGACATTTGGGACCACAGGTTTGACTTTTGATTTTAAATCTTCCTTCTTAATCGGTGGAAACTCTTCAAGTAACTTATCAAGTTCAACTTCAAGTTTATCCACATCATTTTCAAAAACTTTTGGTTCAGTTTTCAAAACACTTTCCATCTTTTTCTCTTCAACTGATGATTTTGGTTTCACCACCCAAGATTGATTCTCAAAAGCTTTCATTTTTGGATAAATCTTTGAAGTCTTTTGGACTTTCGAAGATTCGCCAACCTCAAAAGTTGATTTTGGTTTTTCTTCGGACTTCAGAGATTCACCTCTCTTCAAAATACGAACTGGTGAAATCATTGGTTTTTTACCCTTGTTATCAGTTGGAGTTTTAGGTTTTGGTTTTTGCAAAACTGGTTTCTTGAAAATGGGTTTTTCAATCTTTTTGGTACATTGTTTTGCCATATGACCAATCTCATTGCAGCGGTAACAAACTCTTTTGTCATACTCAACAAAAGTATATTTGTAGGTCTCTTCTTTCAGCTTTTTAGCTGCATTGAAATCGTCAATAGCTTTTTGACTGAAAATATACGCCTTTTCATCAACAAAGTTCATTCCTACCACAAAAACATCATTCATCTTTTCCTTTGGCTTTACCTCATGTTTAGCCATCTTCTTTTCAAAACCAACACATTTTCTTTTCAAATTGTTACCATTTTTCTTGTTAGACCCATTGTTACCCACCCAATCTTTCTTTCCAGAGTTGTTAGATTGTTGAGTTACAAAATACTTTTTAGGTTTTGAAAAGAACTCGTTGTTGTTTACCTCAGAAATGTCAATCTCAACCAATTTAAACACCTTCTCAACATTTTTCATGTTCGCGTTCTGGGTTGGATACTCAAAATCAGAATAGAGTTTGTCAGTTCCGGTCATTGTGTAGACCAGAATGATCGAATCATCATTCGCAACCTTTTCTGATTTTGGTATAAATTTTTCCAAAAAGTTACCATCTTCTTCAGAATCAGAACCGGAGTTTTCAAAATGAGTTTTCACAGTATCAAACTCCGAGTTATCACTTTCTTCATCTAACACTTGGTCAACAACGGTTTTGATCACCTGTGACTCATTATCAGTGTCGGATGGAGAAAATGTAACATCAATGTTCTCAGGCAACTCATTCTCAATTGTTCTCAGTTTGAGGTTCAAAGCAGCTTCCACCCCATCTGGATACTTCTGAGTGTAATGATTCCACATTGGGGGTGGAACACTGTTAAAGACAGGTGTTGCATCTGGTTGTTTCGGGACAATCTGATCAATCACATATGAAGATGCAACATAACTCATCAACTTCTTATCAATTCTTTCATTCTCAATTTTTGTTAATTCTAATTCCTTTTTCAATGAAGCAATCGTGTCCAAATGAAAGTTGATTTCCTTTTGTTTATCAAAAACTGTTGATTTTAACAATCATGTGGCTTTATCATTTTCAAGACTCTCTTTTTGAATCATTTTGATAGATCTAGCCAACGTGTCATAAGCTTCTTTTGCTTCACTTAGATCAAATTTAATCGCATCAGTGTATTGTTTCAATTCTTGAAACATTTTGTCTTTTTCAAGACACTCCATGCATGGTTTTGAACAGTTTTTGCAAGAAGTTTCAGAAATTGAATCAATCTTTTCAAGAGTCTTTTCCTCTTGATCAATTTTAACATCCTGTTTACCAACACCATCAGACTCTGACTCAGACACTCCTTCTGATTTGATCTCCTCCTTTTCGGATTTCCCGTCAGACTCCTTTTGACCTAACTCTGTTTTGACCGACATGTTTTCAACTGACTCAGTATCAACAGACTCTGGTTTTACAGATTCTTTGTCTACCTCTTTCAGTTTTGCCATTAATGCTTTGTCAGCAATCTCTTTCAGTGTCTCTTCAGTCATTTCTTTGGAGACATCAATAATCTCTTCAACCGGAGCTTTATCAACGTCATACTGTGGGCAAAATCCGGTTGTTGGTTCACTGAAAAAACCTGCAAAAGAATCAAACACATTAGGAGGCATAATTGATTTTAAAGAACTAGCTAAAACCTCCTGTTCGGATTGATAATAGTAGACTTCTGCAGCAATTTCTTCGAGATCAACCGAACTTTCTTCAGACACATCTTCACGAACAACCTCTGTTTCAACAACACTCTCAGACACCTCCACAATCTCAGCCATCATTGCTCTACCCTCACTGCCCGGGATATACTTGTCCCAACTGAACCCTTCAGCTACCTTCTCATCATATTGGTTGACAATAAGAGCTTTTTCTGGCTTATTTTCGATCTGCGGTCTTTGAACGACAGGTTGTTGATTTGTCTTGTGATAGATCGTCTGTCTGTAGTAATCATTGGTAAATGGATTTTGGTGGTTGTTGACCTCTCTATTCGGACACTCTCGCTTAAAATGCCCTTTCTCTTTACATCTGAAACAAGTCACTTTGGACTTATCAAAACCAAGCTTTTGATCCGGTCCTGACAAACTGTTTCGATCCGTAATTTCCATAAATCTTTGGGCTCTTCTAACCAAGCTAGCCATTCCCCATTTAATGTCAATCAGCTCTAACTCCTCTGGATCGATTTGGTCGTAATCCTCCTTTGTCATGTCTGGATTACCGATCCTCCCAGCTACCAAACTCTCATATGACTCAAGAACGGAAGCTAACAGTGTGATGTGTTGCTTTGCAGCTGCTTCTGTAAACTCTTGTCCATTTTTGATGTTTACAACAATGTTACACTGTATCCCAGAAACATAACCCTGATTGTTCGAGCTTGATGAGCTTTGTGAAGACATTTGTTCTGAAGTCTTGGGATTCGGCTCATAACTTGCAAACGGTGAAGGCTTGTTGTTGCTTGATGTACTAGACGAAGCACCGGATGTTAAATCTGCACTAAACCCTGTTTGAATCTTCGGGCTTAGATTCGTTGTTGCCGGAGAACTGCCTTTGTAATATAGTGAAACATCCTGTTGAACATTTGCAGAATTCATCTTTCTGATCTTCACCAGTTCAAGCTCATGTGCCTCGATCTTCTCAATGAACGAACTAAGGTTGAGATTAACATAATCTGAATTGTTTTTCATCACCAGCAAATAAGTACCCCATTCATCGTATGGCAATGCATCTGCCAATTTATCGATCCACTCCTCATTAGTCTTGGTTATCTCCAATCTCCCCATCTCCACAACAAGATGGCAGTATCTTTCAATCAATTGTTTTGTTGTTTCACCCTTTATACCAGTGAAGATGTCAAACTCTTTCTTTATCAAAGCCTTTTTGCTTTTGATCATGGACACACTCCCGAGAAACTTTACTCTCAACGACTGCCAAATGGATTGTGAATTATCCTCATGCTGCAACAATACCAAGATATCTTCTTTAATGGCCTGTTGTAGAATACTCATCATCTTCTTCTCTGCCTTAAAATCTTCTTGTTCAGTTTGTGTCAAACTGCCAATCGACTTCACAAGATTTAAACCATCTTTCGGAGGAACATATTTCGATTCAATCTTCATCCAGCATTCAAAGTGATTTGCTTGAACCCATGTCTTAAACCTTCCAGACCAACTCGAATACTCGTCAATATTCATCAACTTAGGAGGTTTCTGCATCGTCCTAAGTTCATTCTCCATATTCACGTTTTGCACAATACTGGCCGGGTTTTGTGCTGCTGTCATTCCCCCACCGGCAAAGAAGTTATAAAAATCTTGATTGTCCATTTTACGAAATCAGTTTACGGAAAAAAATTTCAAGTTTTGAAAACTGGTTATTTTTAAGTGAAAACACTTTCTACACGAAATGAACTTCAAACAAAATACCATGAACGAAATGGACTTTCACAACAAAAACATATTTTCAAGCTGAATTAGGTTTCAAGCGAAATCAGTACTTTCAAGCGATATCAAGTACTTTCAAGCGAAATCAAGTACTCTAAAACGAAATCAAGTACTTTCAAGCGGAATTACCTTCTCAAGCGGAATCAGGTGTTTTCAAGCGGAATCACTTATTTCGCTTGAAATTACTTCAACTTTTCAAGCGGAATCAGATCTTTTCATACGGAATCACTTATTTCCAAGCGGAATCACTTATTTCGCTTGAAATTACCACAATTATTCAAGCGGAATCAGATGGTTCGTTCAAGCGAAATTAGGTTTTTAGTCCATTTTTATCAGTTTTAGTCTGAATTTTGATCTGATTCTCTCAAGGGTTTGTTAAAACAGTGTTTTACACACAATATTAGAAATTCAGTCCATTTTGTCCGTTAAATTGTCCAGAAGTCCAAGAAAGTGTAGAAAAAGACACTGATTCAAGTGTATTAACTCATAACTGGCTCTGATACCAATTGTAGGATCGTTTTACCGACCAAATGAGTCAATCAGAGGCAATACACAACTGTTTGAGAGGCGGAAACAAACAAACAGTCTAGAATCAGAGTAGAAAACAGAGTATATCACTTTAACACATGTTTCTCATTAATATTTCACTAGAAAATCCGGCAGCACTTCGGTATACAACTTGTGATTCCGTGCCAAATGAGAAACAAGACTAGCCTATATATAGGCATATGATTTCGCTTGAAATGACACATGTCATTTCAAGCGGAATTACAACTTCTGATTTCGCTTGAAATGACCAAGTGTCATTTCAAGCGGAATTACATCAAAATTCATAAAATTACACTTTAGACCCCTGTAAACCCTATACAAACATGACCTAGACTTAAGACGTAGGCTATAGACATTATGCACCAACAAACTCCCCCTTGGATATTGCCAGAGTCTTCAGTCAGGTCTTCAGCGCTTTCTATTACAAGACTCGAACGAAGACGAAGTCGACAGACGTATGCACCAACACTAGCCAAACTGGACCCTCGGATAGACGCACGCCATCAGCGTCTTTTACTAGCTCCGATTCGCGAGATAACTGGAGACATTCCTTTGAACCAGCGAGACACTCTGTTTCGTTAGGTTCTTCTCCATCAGATCACCCGCCTTTTATACTACCTATTCTAGACGAGCCCCAACATTCTCACCATTCTCACCAATCACATCATTCACATCACTCTCTACATTCTCATTCTTTTCACCATTCTAGTTATCATGATCTTTATTCACCGAGCTAATTTAACCCAAACAGCTATATCAACGAACCACAGGGTTATAATCCTTTAGGGCCCGAGGACCATTTCTCCCAAGATATGGAAATGGATGATGACCCTGATCCAGAGCCGCCAATCGGGACACCAACTCATCCCATCAGTCTCTTCAGCGGTTCTCCTTATCAAGGATCGCCATATCAAGGCCCCAATTCATGGGCCGAAAGGTGGAACACGTACCAATGGGAATTTACCCCATCTTTTCATAACTCTCCACAACCTCCATTGGAGGAACCGTATCTTCAAGCGGTTACTCTGTCGCCCTTTCCTGTTGAGGAACCACCTCAACAACCACCGCAACCACCTCCCGAGCCACCAAGGCGAAGGAGAACTGCACGGATGTCCATGCGAGGGGGACCTAGATTTAGTTCCCCACAAGCTTCACGCACATACCCTCCTATTCCCGAAGATCCACAAATGGGTGGACCTTCTCACGCGGTGCCGGATAATGATCCCCCGTCAGCTACTTATGCACCACCGCCACCGCCAACGGGTTATGAAAACCTGATACCAACTTACCCAGGTTCGTCTGGGTATAACCCGTTCGAGTATCAAGCTCCTACCGGTTATGATTACCAAGCTCCTGCCCAGGATCCATATCTTGAGGCAGCTCACTTTAACGCCCTTTACCCGTCACCGTTTCCTCCAACATACCCATCTGGGTATCCCATGCAAGGGTATTAATACCCTCCTTATCTACAACAACCTCTACCTCCACAGCAGCAAACGCAACAAATCTTGCAAAGGTTAGATCAGGTTGAGCAAAAAGCGGAGGAACGCGAGAAAAAGCACAACAAATTTCTTAAAGGTCTTGCGAATTTCATAAAGGGCAAGAAGAAATAGGAGTTTATTTTATTTTGTATTGTAATTTCAATCAAGTCCCTGCGTGGACATTTCATTTCTGTATTTGGCCCCTGCGTGGACTTATTTTCTTTTCTGTAGTCCCTGCGTGGACAGTTTGTTATTTCAAGACCCGTTTAGGGCATATCTTGTAATCGCTTAGTATTTTAATGAAATTCTTTTGGAAATTTTTATATATGTATTTTATTGCATCATCTTGCCAATATCATTTCAGTTTTTAAATTGATCTGCCAAAGAAATTTCAAAAGATATTCTTAAAGGTATAACCTAGCCAATAAATGGCTATTATGGTACAACCTTTTAAGACAATAATTCTCTGTTAACATCTGGAAACATGTTAACATTCCTAGCAGTGTGAATTGAGAGACCACACTAGCTTCCAAAAGTACTTGGATCTTTCCAAGCCACCCTTATGGCCTATATGATCAATATGAATCATGGTTATTAAACATCAAATATGATGTATACATCAAAACATCCATTTGAGGTGTATGCCTACGGGCAAAGGTGTATTCATGACAATGATAGTTTATTTTATAAACTTCTTGTCAAAAAGGCGATGAACTATGTTCGACCCTTAAAAAAAGTCACCGATTCAAGAAATCGTTGATTATGTTTTAATTGTCCTTGTGACAAGGCCTTTGTGCCATTTAAATGTCCTTCGAGACAAGCCTTGAGCTATATGAAAATGTCTCTATGACATTGACAGTTGTGATTCATGTCCCCTGTCTAATAAATATAAAGGATTATATCCTAATTGATTGCCAATAGTGGTTCATTTGTAGCCTAGGCAAATCATTTGACTTATGGTCTATATGGTTTATTAAATACCATGATCATCATCAGATATGAAGATTTATTATATAATCTAAATAAATCATTATTGTTTGATTTTAGTAAGTAAATCATGGCTGGATCGGACGAAGTTAACAGTCATCCGGTAGAAGGAAACAATAATGATGCCAGGATAAATGTTACTGGTGCTGAATTACAAGCAATGATTGACACAACAGTTGCTCAAGCTGTGGACAAAATATTCAAGGAACCGAATAATGTTCGGTCCAAAACTCATACAAAGTCCCTATCACACTCGCATACTTCGAAAAAGGATGATTCTCGACACTCATCCAATCAAAAGAGTGAACCTCAGAGACAAGTTGTCATTAATCAGGCTCCCAAGTACAACAAGAGTTGTACATACAAATATTTCATCTCTTGTAAACCAAGAGACTTCATGGGAGAAAAGGGAGCCATCAACTGTATGAAGTGGTTAGACGAAATGGAAACTGTGATTGATATCAGTGGGTGTGCGAAGGAGGACATCGTTAAATTTGTGTCTCAGTCTTTCAAAGGCGACGCCTTAACTTGGTGGAAAGATTTGGTACAGTCCACAGGAAAGGTTCCTCTGTATAACCTTTCCTGGAATCAATTTGTTGATCTTATGAAGGACACGTACTGTCCTCAGCATGAAGTGGAAAGGATTGACACTGACTTCCTTACTCTAGTGATGAAGGATTTGGATTGCAGGTCCTATGTGACCAGTTTTAACTCGATGTCTCGCCTCGTTCCATATTTGGTCACCCCGGAACCCAAACGCATTACATGTTTTATAGGTGGACTAGCCCCTGAGATTAAGGGAAATGTCAAGGCTTCTAAGCCTGCTACTTATAGATCTGTTGTAGATCTATCTTTGTCACTTACTCATCTATGTTGTAAGGAGTAAGGCAAAGAAAGCCACCGAAGAAGGAAAGAGAAAGAGGGATGACGACCAGTCCCACCATTCAAACAAAAAGAAGAAAGGAAACTCTGGTTTCAAGAAGGGGGAGTCAGGTGACAAGCCTAGATGTAAGACGTGTGATAAGAGGCACTTTGGAAAGTGCAATCAGGATCCACAAGCTAAACCTTGTGGGATTTGCAAGAAGAAAGGGCACAAGACTGTGGAGTGCCGAAACATCAAGGATGCAACCTGTTATGGTTGCAATGAAAAAGGGCACATCAAAACCAATTGCCCTAAGAATGCCAAGAAGCCCAATGAGGCAAAGAAAACCAATGCTAGGGTTTTTCAGATGAACGCCAGGGAGGCGATGAACGATGATAACGTTATAACAGGTACTTTCCTCATCAATGATATTTATGCTAGAGTTTTATTCGATTCAGGTGCGGATAAGTCCTATGTAGACCATAAGTTTAGTAAGTTACTGAATCTGCCTATTAAAACTCTAGACATAAAATATGAGGTAGAGCTAGCAGATGGTACCTTAGAAACAACTTCAACTCTTCTTGATGGATGTTTTATATCCATTAAGAATCATTTTGTCCCGCTATCCCTTTTGCCAATGAAATTGGCTGGGTTTGATGTAGTTCTAGGCATGGATTGGTTATCGCACAACCAAGCCTAAATAACCTGCGATAAGAAACTAGTTAACATCAAAACCCCATCTAGTGAATCAGTCACCATTCAAGGAGATACACATTATGGTTTGCCCAATAATGTGTCTATACTCAAAGCATCGAAATGTCTGAAGAGCAGATGTGTCATTTACATGGCACAAGTGACTGTTGATGACCCAAAACCCAAGATCGAAGATATCCCAATTATTTCTGAATATCCTGATGTCTTTCCTGATGAATTACCTGGATTACCTCCTGAGAGGCAAGTTGAATTCAGGATAGACATTCTACCAAGATCTGCACCAATTGCACGAGCTCCTTACCGTCTAGCGCCTACATAAATGAAAGAACTAAGGACTCAATTGGATGAATTATTGGAAAAGGGTTTCATACAACCCAGCTCTTCTCCTTGGGGAGCTCCTATTTTGTTTGTGAAGAAAAAGGATGGATCGATGCGTCTATACATTGATTATCGAGAGCTAAACAAAGTAACGATCAAGAATCGTTATCCATTGCCCAGGATCGACGACTTGTTCGACCAACTCCAAGGGGCAAGCTTCTTCTCGAAGATCGATTTAAGATGTGGGTATCATCAACTCAAAGTTAGAACTGAAGATGTACCTAAGACAACATTCAGAACAAGATATGGCCATTATGAGTTCCTAGTGATGCCTTTTGGGCTCACTAATGCACCTGCAGCATTCATGGATCTAATGAATCGAGTCTGCAAGCCATACTTTGACAAGTTTGTCATTGTCTTTATAGACGACATACTTATCTATTCTCGTAGTCAAGTTGAGCATGAGAAACACCTTCGATGTATCTTAGGATTGCTTCAAAAGGAGAAGTTGTATGCTAAATTCTACAAGGGTGGGTTCTGGATTCGCGAAGTCCAATTCCTTGGACATGTTGTGAGCGAGCGTGGTATCCAAGTGGATCCCACTAAGATAGAGGCCATAATGAACTGGGAAGCGCCAACGACTCCAACCGAAATCCGCAGCTTTCTGGGATTAGCTGGTTACTATAGAAGATTCATTGAAAACTTCTCAAGAATAGCTGCACCATTGACTACTCTGACCCGCAAGAATGTGAAGTTTGATTGGGGTCCTAAACAACAAGAAACTTTTGAAATTCTTAAGCAGAAATTGAGCAATGCTCCGGCGCTGACATTTGTTCGAAGGAATAGAAGAGTTTGTCGTGTATTGTGATGCTTCACACACCGGTATGGGTTGTGTACTTATGCAGAGAGACAAAGTGATTGCCTACGCATCACGACAGTTAAAGGTGCACGAAAAGAATTACACCACCCACGATTTAGAGTTAAGTGTCGTTGTATTTGCACTAAAGTTATGGAGACATTACTTATATGGAACTAAATATGTGATATATTCGGATCACAAAAGTCTCCAACACTTATTCAATCAAAAGGATCTTAATATGAGACAACGCCGTTGGATGGAGACTCTAAATGATTATGATTGCGGAATTCGCCACCATCCTGGCAAAACGAATGTAGTTGCCGATGCTCTAAGCCGAAAGGAAAGAGTTAAACCTATAAGAATTAATGCCAAGAGCATTGAACTGAAAAACAGCTTGAATGAAAGGCTGTTAGTTGCTCAGAAGGAAGCTGTTTTGGAAGCTAACCTTCCAAGTGAAAAGTTAGGTGTAACTGCTGAACAGTTAGCACCTGGCAAGGATGGAATCCTTAGAATGAATGGAAGAATCTGGGTTCCTATCCATGGAGGACTAAGAGATGTAATCCTCCAGGAAGCTCACAATTCCAGATACTCAGTTCACCCGGGAGGTGACAAAATGTATCAAGATTTGAAAGTCAACTATTGGTGGATAGGCTTGAAAAATTCCATTGCCACACACGTAGCTAAATGTCTGACTTGTGCTCAGATTAAAGCTGAACATCAAAAGCCGTCAGGTTTGCTACAACAGCCTGAACTTCCCACATGGAAGTGGGAGATGGTAACCATGGATTTTATAACCAAGTTACATAAAACAAGGCATGGAAATGATACTATATTGGTCATAGTTGATAGACTGACTAAGTCAGCACATTTCCTTCCCATTAAGGAGACTCATAGCTCTGACAAACTAGCTCAGTTGTACGTGGATAATATTGTTCCCCTCCATGGAGTGCCAGTATCTATTATATCCGATAGAGATACAAGATACACCTCTCATTTTTGGAAAAGTTTCCAACAATCCTTATACACTCGTTTGAATTTTAGTACTGCTTACCATCCTCAAACGGATGGACAAAGTGAATGTACAATTCAAACTCTGGAAGACATGCTTCGTGCATGTGTTATTGATCTGGGTGGTTGCTGGGATGACCACCTATCATTGATAGAGTTCTCCTATAATAATAGTTACCATACTAGCATTCAGGCTGCGCCTTTTGAGGCATTGTATGGAAGGAAATGCAGAACGCCTGTTTGTTGGGCGAAAGTGGGAGAAGCTCAATTATCAGGACCTGATATAGTCCTTGAAACAACGGACAAGATTGTCCAAATTCGTGATTGCCTAAAAGCTGCCAGAGATAGGCAGAAAAGTTATGCTGATAAAAGGCGAAAACCCCTAAAATTTGAGGTAGGCGACAAAGTCTTACTGAAAGTGTCACCCTGGAAAGGTGTGATGCGTTTTGGTAAGAAGGGCAAGTTAAGCCCAAGGTATATCGGACCGTTTGAGATCGTCGAATGTGTCGGCAGTGTAGCTTATAAGCTAAACTTGCCTGAGGAGCTTAGTGGAATTCACAATGTGTTCCACATCTGTAATTTAAAGAAATGTATAGCTGATGAATCGCTAGCAATGTCTCATAAAGACTTACAGATTGATGAAAACCTGAGGTTTGTTAAAAGACCTATATCGATCGAGGATCGACAGGTTAAAAAGCTCCGAAGAAAGCACGTGCCTATAGTGAAGGTAATATAGGTGGGAGGTTGAGTCCACTATGCGACATAAGTACCCTCACTTGTTTCAGTAAATATCAGGGTTGAGATTTCTTTTAAGGGGGTGAGGATGTAACACCACGTGAAAACATGTCCAATTATGTAAAGACACGTGTCCTAAACTCTATTCATGTGAAAGATTGAGTATGAAGGACTAAAGTTAACAAACGATGAAAATATGAAACCAAAGGGACTAAAAGTGTCAACATGCCAAACTTGTACCTCTGAATGACCATACACGAAGAATATATTCTCAAACGAGTAATTATTTGAATATAAGAAGCCGTTAGTGAAAATAATCGAAAGATTATAAACTACGGGGGTTAAACATGTCAACATGTTAATTCTTACCTCTGAGTGACCTTTTAAAGAAACCGGAGCTTCGTAATGTTCAAATATACTCTCAAGAATAAGTGATATCAGTTTCACGAGGTTTCGAGTTCGTTATGTATTGTTTCAAGACTTTGGGTTAAAAGCGTCAATGTGATGAAACTAGTATTTCGGTGATCGTTTAACGAAACCAGGCCTAACGGAGTTTGATTATACTCCTATGTTCCTCTACAAACTAACTACAAGGGCCTTTTGTGCCTAAAATAAAGTTAAATAAAGTTACAAAGGACCAAGTACTGATCCTGCCAAACCTGAAACAATTTTTACCTGAAATCAAGGTTGTCACGGCCCGTGAAGACTGCCCTTGAGTCCTACGCGGCCCGTGAGAGATGCCCAGTTCTGCAAAAAGTGGACAACTGCTGGTTGCAGCCTGTTCCACCGCCTTAAACACTCCAAATTCGATTCCAGGAGCTGGTTGACGGTTTTAGAATACCACTAGGACACTTGGGGTGATCCTAAACACCCCCATAACACTTGTGATAATCCTTGAGCATGGCATTCACCTATAAATAGGCCTTCATGTTGCCTTGTTCATTTGCTCAAATCACTTGAATCTTCTCTACTCTCTCATCTGGTGGTTCCTGATCAAAAAGGGAGTTTTTTCTTGTAGAAAAGATTGCTAGGACCCTTTGTAAGTGCCTTAGCCCTCTCTTTAGTTCAGTTTTTAATTTAAAAACCGAAAAGTCAAATTTATCGCAATCTGACTTTGACCTTCGGTTTAAACTCAAATGGTCCAGCCACTGTTCGAGATGAATGTGGTTATGTGACCATAATTAGGTAGGTGATTAACCCTTAAAAGGGGACCTCCTAATTATTTCGTTTGCTTAGTTAATTGTCGGGTCAAACTACTTAGTTAAAAAGTCAAACTGGATAGAATTTTAAATAATAATTAAAACTAATAATACAGAGGTTATAAATTATATTTTAAGACTCTAATAACTTAATAATTATTATTAGAACGTGTACAAACAGGTTCAACCCGACAATTCTAAGTTTAGGGTCAGTTCGCAACCAAAAGTCGCAAAAGCTTGACTTTTGCTTTGACTTTCAGTTCTGACCCGATTGAGCTTAATTCTTCCATGTTTTAAGCTTCCTTTAGGACCACATTATGTTGTAGTATAACCCTTTGGAGTTATATTACCTGGTCATTTACATATTGGATTATATGCTAGTTTCCGTTAATATGCTTATATATGCCCATTATGCCCTTATGTCATATAAACGAGATTTTTGAAAATGTGAGAGGACAAAAAGCTTTATTACTGATATATAAGTATGTCTCGAAAGTTTGACATCAGTTTCTGGTCTCAAAATAAAGTTATGCAAGATATCGTAAATTGAAACTTTTTATTAATTGAATTACGCTATCTTGTATAAGGCATGTTTAAACATGGATTTTGACCCAAAACTCATTACCTACTATTAAGATATTATTTTTAGGGATTTTTAGGATTTTTGGTCAGATTACAAACTGACCATATCATTGAGTTCTTGTATAATTCGGTAAATGACGATAATACCCTTTTCATGCATAAAATGAGATTAACATATGATTTGAACGCCAAACCTTTTCCTACTGATATTATACATTAAATAAAATATTTTGAACACTTGAGACTGATCAAAATCTCAGATTTCCATAAACATCTTAATTATCGTCAATTAGCGATTCTTACGCTAATTAGGTGCATAGTATGGTTTAAAACCATATTTAACACCTAAGAATTGTTACCTACTGATTTTATAAATAAAATTTAATATTTTTACATTAGGTATAAGTCATGAACTCAGACTTCGAATTATGTCCCTAAAAGCATATGTGAAATGACCAAAATACCCTTTCGGGGCATAGTTTGGCCATAAACGGTATATCACACATATGTATGATATCTTACTGTTACAACAACATAAAATAAATATTTTTACTGAATATTTAGGGCCAGAATATCAATTTACTATAAAACCTCTCTTATAAATGTTAAAATGACCCAAATGCCCCTACGGGACTTAAATTGGTTTTAAATACTTTTTGGGCATATATGTTAACATCCTACTGATATATTAACATATCATGAGCATAATAACATATGAGACCTGTATATAATTCATTTGGTTACCCATTATGCATTTTATGCGTTCGGTACGGTTTATGTAACTAGTTTACGTAAATTAGCCGAAATGGGTTTAACCTTATCATTTTCACTTCAAAATCCAGAATGTTTTTAGTTTACCCATATTATACAAGTATCCAAACTTTTCGGGTCTAAATCACATTCCATTTCGGTCTCCGCTTAATCTAGCGTTTAGAACCGTAAAGTATCTTTCAAACTAATCGGTCTAAGTCCTTGACTTAAATAAAGACCCGTTAGTATCCTAATAGGTTAATAAACCTTCTATACATATTAAGTAGCTTCGGTAGAAGGTATTTTCATAAAGCTTTAGGAAATATACGGCTAAGTTACTTCTTTCACATCTAGCTCAGGTAAATACTTTTAACTTATTTTCCGTTATACGGGCTTGGGATACGATATTATAATAATACCGCTTGGTCGGGTATGAAATCATTTAATCAGATTGTGATTAATAAATTTACATAACCCGTTTTAATATGTTTTGTTTGATAACATAAACATTGGGGTTTAATACGACCGTGTCCTGGATATCCTTGGCTCATTTCATTTGAAATGACTACGACTTATGCACGGGGTGTAGGCATACACCTGACAGATGCAAAATGCTAAATAACCCACATGTTGGGGATAACTCCTTTGTGGGTTTCATAGTGGTGAGTCGGTTAGTCATGACCGGCTTCCAAACCGGCCCCATATGTATGACAAACATGTAAAACGGTATACAAGATTATCTTAAATAATTGTCCCAAGTTATAAATGGTTTGTTCCTTGTGCACTTAAATCAATTTTTATAAACTCTATTCAAATGAGTCGGTTAATTGTATTTACCAGTGAAAACTGGCGTATTTTTCAAAGACTAAGTGACAGGTACCTCTCGTAACTAGGCTGGAGCTACTTGGTGTCAAATAAGAGGATCTTGCAAATCCTTAGATGCCTGAAGTCTATTATTTCAGTTTTCTTGTATTTTGTTTTATGATCCGCTTGTGGTATCCCGATTGACATCATCTCCGATCGTGATGCTCGTTTTACGTCTCGTCTTTGGCAAACTTTTCAATCTGCTATGGGTATTGTTCTTAACCTTAGCACTATTTTTCATCCTTAGTCTGACGGTCTAACCGAGCGTACTATCTAAACATTAGAGGATATGCTTCGTTCATGCGTAATAGATTTTGGTGACAACTGGGATTCACACTTGCCTTTGATCGAATTCTCGTACAACAACAGCTATCATACGAGTATTCAAATGGCACCCTTCGAAGCATTGTATGGTCGCAAGTGTCGTTCGCCTATTTGTTGGCACGAGATTGGTGAAGTTCAAATCACTGGTCCCGAGCTCATACAAGAGACGACGGACAAGATTTTACAGGTTCGAGACAACTTACTAAAAGCCAGGAGCCGACAAAAGAGTTACGCCGACAAGCGTCGCAAACCCTTGGAATTCGAGACAGGTGACTTTGTACTTCTCAAGGTATCCCCTTGGAAAGGCGTGGTTCGATTTGGCAAGAAAAGGGAAACTCGCACCTTGCTATATTGGTCCTTTCAAAATCCTCGAAAGGATTGGCAAGGTGGCGTATAGACTGGACCTGCCTGAAGAACTCAACAACGTTCATCCTGTCTTCCATGTTTCAAATTTGAAGAAGTGTTTAATTGATGAAGGACTACAAGTTCCCCTCAAAGACTTGCAAGTCAACGAAACACTTCACTTTGTGAAAAAACCAGTTGAAATCATGGACCGGGGAGTCAAGCAACTGAGGCGCAGTCGAATTCCTATCGTCAAGGTTCGATGGGAAGAAAACGTGGCGCTGAATTTACTTGGGAACTCGAGACTGATATGAAGACCAAGTATCCATACCTGTTCAACGTTGCATCTTCCTAAATTTCGGGATGAAATTCCCTAAAGGAGGGGAGACTGTAACGCCATGCTTCTTCGTACTTTCCTTTTATAGCAAGTCTTGTTTGTGTTTCTATTTTTAGAAGTCTTGTGTTTCTTGTAATCGTTCTTTCGTTGTAATCGTTGTAAATCGGAGACTTGATTCATAAATAAAACTTGTATTTCTTTAATTTTGTGTTAAATATACTTTATACTTGCTCATACCTTTAATTTCGTGGAACATTCGATGCATTTTCATAATCCTTGGAAACTTTGTGCTAATCTTGCAAATACGTGAAACTTGTGAATAATACGCCTTTGAATGAAATATCATTCAAGGATTCTTGATTCTATATTTATCGACACTTGATACACGTTAGACTAGTTAAAATCTTAAAATAATGAGATTTGTAAGCTTCATGAAATGAATAATCGTTAAGGGTTCTTTTTATTTATTTATTTCGTTCATAAATATGATTATTTAACTATTCTAATTTATTTAGTTTAATTAATTAAATAAATTTTACCATCTAAAAGTTTATTTAATAATATTTAGTTAGTCTCGTTAGATAATAAAGTTAGTAAAATTAACTTAGTTAGTTTCGTTAATATTTTTAAATAATTATATACAAATTAACCTAGTTAGTTTAAAACTATAAGGTTAACTCCTTTAAAGAGATAATATAGTTAGTTAATTTAAGTCAAGGGGCTGATAGAGCAATTAACTGAAACTTTAAACCTGCAGGAACTATATATGTAATTTCTGAAAGTTTAAAAAATCAAAACAAAATAAAGGGGCTGGCCGGGACTCGAACTCGGGTCACCCTACTCGTCACGCGCACACTTAACCAGCTGGGCTGGGTCTTCACATTGAAAGAACCCAGCTCAGTTTTCATTTAACAACTCCCAACCCAGCAGCATGACCAGGAGGGCTTCCAGCTCGTTTTTGGCGCAATTTTTGATTTTTTTTTTTAGTTTTAAACTTGTTTAAGCATTAATTACTCACCTACAAACCACCCTAACCCTTTCCTATAAATACCAAGCCATTCCCAAGCTTAAATCACTTTGCAAACTCATCCAAATCACTCTCAAATCATCTAAAACGCAGCTGAGTTTCCAGGTTCGAGCAGATTGCTACATCTTCACAAAAGTGAGCATAACTCACTCAATACTTGTCCGATTTAGTTCATTCTTTTTCCTATGTGCTTGGATTGACCTTAGCTTCGATTCCATGGGGTTTTCACAGTAAATAAGTCCCTGGAACTCCGGAAAAAAGGCTCCAAAGTTCACTGTTCATTTTTGTTTTGATTCAAACTTTTCTAAACTTGTTCAAACTTGAGTCTAACTCATCTCAAACCTATGTCCTTATGCATATAACAACTCCAATGGTTAGTTAGGCTTAAAAACAAGGTTGAGACATTCAATGGTTATGTCATGAGCATATTGCGTTTCATCATTGGTTTGATATGTTAGACACATGCCGAATTTAAGGTTTATCTTGAATCACATGCTTGCTATGAGGAATTGTTTAATCATCTTTTTATGTTATGTACGTATCAAACTTGTATACTTGCCTTTGCTTTTACATTGAACTTTATTTTAAACATGTTACAGGTTGAGGATGACGATGCTATGAAATGAAGTAGCGTTGATGCCTAGATACACATATAGACGCTTAGGTTTAAAATGTTGTATCACTTTTGCTTATGTTGTTATGTATTTCCTTTGAACTTGTTGTTATTTGAATTTCTTGTAATGTTTGACAATTTACTTTATGAAATGAAATCGGTTTATTAAATATTGTCACAAATAGTGTTATGAAGTCTCTTGCAATCTCATTTTCGTCTCACTCCGATGTTTCCGCCATCGGTTGGGGTGTGACAGATTGGTATCAGAGCCATAACTATAGGGAATTAGGAAAAAGTAGGAATGCTTTGCCCTAGCTTAGAAATAAGTGACATATGCTTAACATACCTCAAATAACCTTTACATAACTTAGAAATAAGTTTTGAAGGGTTTGGTATGTCAAAACAAGTTTATTCGATCATAGGGACTATTTGCGACAAACTGCAAAAGTCTGCCAATTTGTATAACAACGTACACTTCGGAACAAGATCATAAGCTAAACATACCTTAAATACCCTTAACATAGCTTAGAAATAAGTTTTGAGGGGTTTGGTATGCGAAAATACGCTTATTTGATCAGAGGGACTAAAAGCGTCAAAACTGGGAAAGTATGCAAATTCGTGCATATCATGTGTTCTGACCATATCCGGACATCCAAAAATTTTTGTAATCACTAAAATATTGTATTTTAGTGATGGGAATGCAAAAATACCATTTGTTTCGCAATTTGGGTCGTTTTCGCGTCCATTACGATTTCCGTCATAATTAACCAAAAAACGCAACCGTACAGCCAAACGAACCGACATCGGTGACATTTTTTAGCATAATTCAAGTTAAATATACTTTAACTTCATCATGGAGCTTGAAAATGGGCTTGACGGGTGTTTGAAGTGCCAAAACGCGACGAAACAAGCTCAGGTACTAAAACTGTCATTTTTCAAAACTTGCTGTTCTGCAGAAGCCATACGACCGTATGGCAAGAACTCTTACGGTCCGTAAGATATCTCCAGCACAACAGAAACCAGATTCCTTCAAACAGCCTGCTGCACTTGATTTTATTCATGGTTTTTGCATCTTGTGGGCTGGTTTGTGTGCTCTCCAAGTCCCCAAATTAGAGCCTAACATATGTATGTCATGATCATGCTTTGATCAACTCAATTACACATGGCAATGATCCAATGGTGGTTGATTTCCTATATAAACCCATGAAGTTCAACAATCCAATTTGCTCATTCACTTCTTCTTCTCACATCTGCTCTATTGAGGATACCACACTTGGTTGGAGCCTTCAAATCTGAGTTTTCTTAGTTATCTTTCCAAGCTTAGGACACTTGTAAGTTTTCTTTCATGCTTTGTTATTTATTTCAAGCAAAAAAGTCAAACAGTGTTTGACTTTCAGCTTTAACCATGATTTGGTCAAGACAAAGTTCGTTTGAACTTTGCAACGTGAGCGTAATCACGATGGTTATACTCCCTTGCGACTATACCTACTGATTAACACATTGACTTGTCGAAGTGACGAGTCAAAGTTTCGGTCAAAATGGACGATTATGTGCATTTTGCGACAAAACTATTTTCGGGTATCAAAACACTTTGTTTTGATATCAAATCAGTTTTCTTACTTAGTTAAACATGTTTTAACATGTTTAACTCGTCACTTTTAGTTTAGTGCTTGTTTAGGGTCGTAAGTCAAGCGGTCTCGACAACCTCTTAGACTTTCGAACCCGACCCGTTTGGTCAATCATTAGGATCCGACCAAACATATTTTGTGACCATAGTTATATAGGGAATAACCTTGCGAGGTTATACCTTATGGTCACTTAGTTTAATTAGTTGTATGATAGGTAGTTTATATGCCTTAGGAAAATGACCAAAATGCCATTTTTACGCATAATTTGAATTTAAGCATATGTAACTTAAATTTTGACACTTAAACTGATTATGCAACAATATTAAACATGTAAGGACATATAATACTTGTCATAGGACAAGTTAGGCTATTCGAATGCGCTTTTGCGCAAATGTCGCGTTAAAGTAGCGTAGACTACCTAACGGGTCATAACGGGTCAAAAGCACTTAGGATAGGCTTCAAATCAGAATGTAGGCTTTGATAAGCCATATCATATGAGTTCTAACACTCATTTGGCTTACAAGACCTCATTCTATCTGATCTCCCGATTTAGGCCCCAATTATTAATATAGTGATCTGATACTAGGTGTCACTTGATTCCTTGATTGCCAGAGCTTGTTAGTTCACTTAATCGAGGATACATTGCAATCTCAAGTGAGTACATAGATCCCCTCTTTTTACATGTTTTGTGGTAACTATGTGAGTACATAGTTCCCCTATTTTACTGCTTTCGATTGTTTTGGGGTGATTCATACTGCTTTCAAAAAAAATACTATGGTTTATATTAAACACAACGATTTCAATAATGTGAACAAACTTATTGGGGCGTTAGTCGAAAGAAAATCGAATGACATTCGTTAACTATGATCAAGCCGACCAGTAGTATGTTATGGTACCATAGGATCTGACAAATCTCGTTATCGGACTATCGCCATGGTTATGGGGTAATGTGGGTAACGACAAAACCTGATGAATTTTAACAAACCCTTTGGTGGTTTGTTAATACGATTGAACGATGGACGAGTCACACAGGTTTGAATGTGTTCAACAAGATGACCAAAAGTTAGTTTTCACAATTAAAACATGAACGATTTGAACGATGGTTTATAACACAAACAAGTTGAACGATTGGTTTTGATAACACGAATGAATTGAATGATTTTGGACGAATGTTTTCAAACGATGACACGCAACGATGTTTACTAAATAATATAAACCATACGAGTTTTATTACAAGAACGATTTACAATTTGGTTTACAAAAGCAAATGTCTTGGGTCAAGATTCATGGCAACGAGGTTTTACAAACATATAACCAACTTGTTAGTTAGTTAATCATATTGCAATACCAAACACTTTTCAAAACACGGTTTTCAATTATCGACTCTAGTAGTCGTACGAGGTATTGCAATAAGTATATAAGCCATGAATTTGACACACTCACAAAACCTATGTGCTCGCCGGCATTTTTATGCTGACTTTATTTTCACATATGTTTCAGGTGCTGTTGTTTGATGATGATATTGATGCATGCTCACATAAGAACGGACGAGGCCTTAGTGACTTAATAACAATGAAAGACAATATGTTTCTGTTTTGCTTTTAAATATCAAGACAATGTAATAAACTTAATTCAATAAAACGAAATTTCAATCCATGTGTTGTGAAACAATGATTCTGTTACGACACTCCCCGACGTTTCCGTCACGGTTTTGTTGTTTTAACGCGATTGGGGTGTGACATACAAACAACACATTTGTCACACCCCAACCGATGGCGGAATCATCGGGGCGCGGCACTGAGCGAAACAGATTGTCCATGAGTATCCATAACGTCTATTAATTATCAGATACTTAAAACGTCATGTCCCATACCATAACATATACAAATAAAACAGTTATTACAGATAATTGTCTCACAAAAAAATACTGATCCGACAACTCAGATTTCAAATAGACAATTTGTTTGTTTGTTTCTAGACTCTTTTCTAGCCTCGATTTCATCACACAGCATACCAAGCATCCTAGCATCTTAAGCACCTGTCGCATACGTTAAAGTAAAAGTTAATACACATAGTGTAAGGGTGAGCATACAAGTTTAATAGATATAATAGAGTTCGAAATCATTTACGCATAACCAGGACGTACAACATGTGATGTGAAGCACATAACTTATCGACAAAGATCCTATCAATACCAATGACTGCGGGTCGACTGCGTAAGGCAGTTCGTAACACATATTCACCACTTCGAACATGCGAGTAATGGTCCTTAACAACCCCTGAGTGAACAGGTGCTGAGTCTAGGGGTGTTCAAAAAACTCGTGGCTCGCAGCTCACTCGAAACTCGCTCGAAAAAAGCTCGAAGAAAGATCGGCTCGAAATTGGCTCGGTTTTTAACGAGCCAGCTCG
>JARYGA010011509.1:0-34767 GCA_030545235.1 Helianthus tuberosus | reverse complement strand
TTTGGGTTGACATCATAAGGTTGCATCAAACATTCACACAACGCATAAATTTTACAGAAATAAAAACAACAAATCTTTATTTATGTAACAACCGAATGGTCTTGAAGTGTCAAAAGATAACAACCAAGGAAATATAAAACACTAATTGTTCACTGCTGCATCATTGTTCATGTTTGCCTCATTGATGTTAAACACTCGTCCACGCGCTGGAGGTATGTTAACAAGTCTTAGGCAATTGTTCCTATAGTGGGTAAGGTCACCACAGTTATAACATGACCCCGGAGGGAACCGTGCTTGAACAGCAGTAGGGTTTGCAGTAGCTTGATTTGCATAACGACAAACATTGATCAAATGTCCCAACCGCCCACAGTGGGTACATTTGTGACACTGCTCTTGCTCCAGATGATGACGGTTGCACTTGTTGCACAAAGGTGCGATACCAACATAGTTTTGTCTTTTGCGAGGTTGTGTTGGCTGGTTTGGTGCAACCTGTTTGTCTTGAGCAGTTATGGCGCAGTTTTGAGAGGCTTTGCGCTTCTTCTTCTTCTTGGATACCTCATCCTGTTTTTCCTTTGGCTCTGCTTGAGCAGTCTTGTCAGATGGTCTTGGGTCGCCCTTCTGAAACAGCTTACCCTTCCTGATATGGGATTCAGTCAGAGTGGCAGACAATTCAATGGCTTGTCTGACAGTAGTAGGGTTGCTGCCAGTAACGATATCCTGAACTACGTCAGGAAGACCATCAATGTATTTCTCAATCTCCTTATCCAAAGGCATAACCATAGTAGGGCATAACAGGCTCAATTCCTCATAGAGGTCAGTATAGGCTCGATGTTCTCCACTGTCTTGCTTCAGGTCATCGAATTCCCTTTCTAAAGCTCTCAATTCATGACGAGGACAAAACTCCTTCATCATAAGAGCCCTAAGTTCAGCCCAAGTCTGTGCTAATGCAACCTCAGCACCACGGTCTCTCATCACCCCATTCCACCATGTAAGAGCCCTTTTCTGAAACACACTGGAAGTAAACTCGACCTTGCGATTATCAGGACACTGAACGTGACGGAACGTACTCTCAGTGCTCTCGAACCATTGTAGGAGCCCAGTTGCTCCTTCAGAACCACTAAACTTGAGTGGCTTAGCCGAATTGAAACTCTTGAAATTGCATGGAGCATTATGGTTGTTGAGGGCTTGATTCATTTGAGCAAAAAGATTTGGGAAGGCAGCAGCCATTTGCTGCGCGATGATTTCCGCCAGTTCGGCATTCGCCATCTGATTGTCGCGTCGAGGAGGCATTCTAAAAGAGGAACATGAAAGGAAACGAGTGAGAGAATTAGACGAAAAGAATGAGATGAAACAAATCTGATGAAAGCAAGGATGGTGGTCATTTGTTTGTTGCTACAAAGCAACAAACGACCCTGGTGATTAATCAAAGTAAATAGGTCAAAAAAATAATGTATCGCGAAGACATGCTCGCCTATAAGTGGAAACTCTCCCCAAGAGTTCCCAGGTAAGAGTGACTGGTCCGATATTGTGGATTTGTACGAACACTCTAGCCTTAGACAGAAAGCTCATGGTACAGGCACCTACCCTTCCAGTTTGCACGTGTTCACATTATTTAGACCAACTTTGACGGGATTTTGAAAATTTAAAGGGTTCAAAACCATATAATAAATCATCCTAGAACAGATGATTAGTTTTCAAAGCGGGATAGAAATTTGTGTTCTTATTGTGGTTGTCACCTAAGAATAAGTGACGGTATTGTTTTAAAACTAAACACAAGAAAACATGTGTTAGGGTCCTAGGTAGGTTATAGTCTAGGTCAAAGCATTACTAATAACCTAATTCCCTATAACCATTGGCTCTGATACCAACTTTTCTGTCACACCCCGACCACGTAAAACAACAAGACGTGGAGGAAACGTCGGGGAGTGTTGTAACAGAATTATTGTTTCATAACCATGGCATAAATAATTTCGTTTTATTGAATAAATGAACTCATTGTTTTAATACAATCAAATAAGTACAACTATTATCTTTCAAGTTTTAAAGTCGTTAAGGCACGAGTCCATCCTAAGTGTAGCGTGTATCAACAATCATCACAAGACAGCACCTGAAACATATGTAAAAATAGGTACGTCAGCATCAAAATGTCTGTGAGATACATAGGTTTTGTGAATATAGGATTCATGACTTATAAGTTTAGAAAATGTTGTTTAACAAAAGTCAGTCATGATCCTTGTAAAATGTTTAGTTTTATAAATCATTTGAAAAGTGATAAACAAAACAATGATATATATTTATAAAAGAATTATGTATGGTTAAGTGAATAACCATGTAAAATGAGTTTGTACTGAATGTATTGTTTGAAAAACAATATTTTGATAAAAAGGCTTATAGTATATGTGAAAATATACTTTGGATTTTAAGAGAATCGAATGAGTAATATATTAAAATATATTTCAGTTCCAATATCGTTAACCCATGTGTACTAAATAATGCCACGGTATATAATGCAATGAAAACACTTATATATAAGAAGTATGAGCGGCGTATCTACCATGTTTTCATCACATTACACCCGTCCCGTTATCTAAACACTAACCAAAGCCCAATCGTTAGATAGATAGTATATTAAATATACTTTAGTTGTTTAAAATAATAGTTTTCAGTAGTATATTACAAGTATACTTCGGATTTATAAATAACATATTAAACTATGTTTTGGTTTCATAAATAACATATCAAAATATGCTTTGAATGTGATAAATAACATATTACACTATGTTTTGGTTTTGTAAATAACATATCAAAATATGCTTTCGATTTTTAACAAAATATATGTTGGTTTTGTACAATATCGCATATGGGAGCATATCAAACTATACTTTTGGGAGTATAACTAAATATACAAAAATAATGTGATTTAAGAATTCATTCAGACCTAGTGCATCAAAATACACCTTTGAGACTATAGGGATACCATAAAGGAAATCCCTATTTGGATGGAGAAACAAATTGGTTTCAGACATTCCATGACAACAGGAATGGGGTGTCTAATCCTATAGCGCTATATCGTACTACCAACCGGTCCGGTGAACAAAATAAGTACTATTCCAAACATTTATTTTATGTTCTTTGAGAAATCAGTGTTTAAACCATAGATAGTCATTTAATTTGTCAAATGATAAGTAATAACATGTATCATTAATTATACTTTGAAATCATGAAAATAACAAATAGGTACACATGCTTCACCCCAAAACAGTTTGAAAACAGTAAAAGAGGGGACTATGTACTCACTTGAGATTGCTTAGTAGTCCTTGAGTAACAACCAAACAATGCTAGAGATCACGGATATCAAACGGCACCTAATATAGGTAACTATGTTAATATACCGGACCTAAATCGTAGGATTGGATAGAATGAGGGTTCGTAAACCAAACGAGTATGGGGACTCATGTAATATGGTTTAACAAAGCCTACATACTAAAATGAAACCTACCCTAAGTGCTTACGACCCATTACGACCCGTTTAGGTAGTTTATGCTACTTTAACGCGTCGTTCACGTGAAACGCGTTCGGAATGCCTAATTAGTCCTATGATAAGTAAAATACGCCTCAACATGTCTAATATTGTTACCAAATCAGTTTAGATACCAAAAGTTATGTTACATATACTTAAAATGAATTTTGGTGTCAAAGGGGTATTTTGGTAATTTACCTAAGGCATATAAACTACTTATCATACAACTAACTAAACGTCGTGACCATTAGGTATAACCTCGGAAGGTTATTCTCTATATACTATGGTCACCTAATGTGTTTGGTCGGATCCTAATGATCGACCAAACGGGTCGGGTTCGAAAGTATAAGCGATTGTTTAGATCGCTTACCTTACGACCCTATATAAGCACTATACTAAAAGTGACGAGCTAAGCATGTTAAAACATGCTTAACTATGTTTAGAAAACAGGTTTGGTATCAAAACAAATGGTTTTGATACCTAAGAGTAGTTTGGTTACAAAATACGCAAGAATGCGCATTTTGGCTGAAACTACGACTCGTCACTGAGCCTAGATAACGTGGTAATCAGTAGGTATAGTCACTAGGGACTATAACCATCGTGATCACGCTCACGTTATGAAGTTCAAACGAACTTCGCATTGACCATAAACTGGTCAATGCAGAAAGTCAAACAAAGTTTGACTTTAACCCTCACGTTATGAAGTTCAAACGAACTTCGCATTCACCAGTATGTTTTGCAGGATGAGCAACGGGATGACCTCCGAGGCCCTATAGTTTCTCCTCCCAAGCCTTTACATTCCAGGAGGGGCATTCAAAACCCAGATCCATGGCCTCATAAGCCATCCTTATCCTGGCTTGGAGAAGAGAGATGACCACAGAAGCTTTTAGGCTATCCCGGTATGAGCGGCATCTAGCTTGGCTTGAGCATCCTCATTAGCTTTGTGGAGGGCGGCTTGATGTTCCTGAGTCATTGCCTTGTATTTGTCTTCATAATGCTGGGATTTGGCAGCCGCGATGGTTCCTTGGTCAGCTATGGTGGCTTGAGCTTTCTCCAGCTGGATCTTTAACATCTTGTTAAGCCCGCAAGCGTCTTCATGCAAGTGCATAAGACGATCCAGACCCTATTGATAAAGACACATGTATTAATGTGAAAAATAAGCAGGATAAAGACTAACATACTTGTACAGGATATCGAAAAGGAAATTCTACCTGTTTGAGGAATGAGGTGGCTTCATTGAACCCATGATTCTCAAGAGAGAATGTTTCAGAAACAGCTGGGGAATCAGTCTCCTTTCTTTTACGAGAGTTGGATGCCCGGGTCCTGGATGCCGGAGGGCCTTTGGGAGCAGAAACAGTTTTCGAGGAGGTAGGCTTTGGTGTAGCAGACGACTTTGGCTTGGATTCTTGTTTGGTGGGTTCAAGGCTGGAGTAGCAATCCAATTCGTCAAGTTCAAAACCTTCAAGGTTGACGACTGGTACTACAAAAGGGAAGATATTCTTAAACTCATCATATTTTTGAAAAATAATTAATATATATAAGAATGTGCTTACCAGACATTTCTGAGCTTGATTTTTTATGAGAACCTGTAAGAGACAGGGAAAAAGTTCTTTCACTGGCAGGAAGACGGTAGATTTCCTTGATCTTGGATTCAGATTCTGCACTGGGAGGCACTAAATCTCTAAAATTCGCTGCATAAAAACATCAGAGTATAAGTCCGGGATACAGTTTGAAGATATAATTGGGGATATTCCTAAAACCCTAAATCCTACCCTTGGTTAACCATTTAACCGGTAGATCGAAACCCTTATCAATAGAGTCTCTTTTTACGAAAAAGAATTTTCGTCGCCATCGATCCTCATTCTTGGTGGCTTTAAGGACCAAAGGGTTCTTGATGGAAAACAGAAGATAACGGTGATTGCCATGGGATCTCAACCGGTATGCTACGGGAAGGTCCTCAACAAGTAGGTTAGGAAAATGACGAGATTTGATTTGTTCCAACACTATCAAGACTCGCCAGACCATTGGCATAACTTGGGCATAGCTAAGGCCGGTGAGGTCGAAAAAGCTAGAGATAAAGGGTGGAAATGGGTACCGGAGTCCAAGAGAGAAAGGATAAGCGAAAAAACAAACCCACTCGTCGGATGATGCGTCCGATCGGGCTTCCTGGTCGAAGGGGCGAAAGACCGTTCCGGTGGGAAAGGCACCGGAGTCTTTGAGAGCAGCAATGTCAGCATTATTGAAGCAGCAAATCTCCTTTGCTGGATCGGTGATAAAGTTTTGACTTATGAGGGTTGAGGCTGGTCGGTCTGATCGGGATTTCGTTCGTGGTGCCATGAAGAGTATTGAGCAAATTAAGAAAATTTCAAGAAAGGAGATTAGAAAAGAAGATACCTGATGTTTGCTTGCAGATAAGGATAACCGAGACAAGGAGTCCCTCGGTTAATATAGGATGAATATAGGGGGGTAAAAAGTAAATAATGCCTTGGAAGTTGCACCGCTGTCATTTCAAGAGTCTAGTCATATTAATTGCCTTAAGTTATGAGGTGAAACTTTTGAAATATATCCGTTGGATTGGTATCCCAACCGATATATTTGGGGACAATTGTTAGGGGTCATTTTCTTAACGTATATATCCTGACCAATATCCTGCCTATGTTTGTTCATTTGTGACCAGGATGCTGGAAGAGGATATTGCTAACATCTTGGGCGATATCCTGAGGGATATTGAATTAACCACGTGCAGGTTAAGGGCTGAGACTTGCTAACGGTCAAGAGGACTTCTTCTCCTCAAGACTCGGACGAATTTGTTGAGGAAGAGACGTTGAGCCCGAAAGACCAGGTCTACAACGTTCGAAGAAGGAATATTCGGTGAATCCCACAAGTTTAGGCTAGTTTGTTATTTTATCTTTACTATAAATAGATGGGGGCGGATCAGCTTAGAACACACGATTTTTCACTAACACTCTCATACACTTACACTCTCTAGCTCATCGCAAACACCACACTTGTATCCAAGTTTCGTTGTAACACTTAGTCGATCCGTACCACATCTTGCACTGTATCCTGATTTTTGAAGCAATAGAAGAACTAGGCAGCTGCGATTGTCAGCTCCCGAGGTTTTATGCCGGCGATCTAGATTGATCAAGGGCTTTCCTCGTACATCCCGTGTCGTTTACTTTACTTTTGCTCATTGTTTGATCATAGATACAGCTCTATATCTTGAGCCGTATCCTGAAACTGTTTTTACAAATTAACTTGATTAACATATTTTCGACACTCATTTCTAGCACACTACCTCACTTAACTAATTTGATCACTTAATTACTTCGGTAATTTTTGACAAAAACAGTAATAAAGGTGGAAGAGAGACTTTTGTAAGTGGAGGCTTTTGTAATTGGAGTAAACCGGGTGTCTTAAAAGAACATGTTGGGTTAGTTAATAGTATACATAATAAGGCGGCGCAAAAATGTGAAAATCTCTTGAACCAAAAGCGATCCTATGATGCGAATGAAAAAAGGCGTAACAAGGAAAGAAGGATTGGAAATCGGTATCGATTAATGGGGTCTGTTCGTAGTGCTGGATTTTGTTTAGAAAATAGTTTACCATTTCGTGGTTATGACGAATCTGAAAAGTCTCTTTATAAAGGTATATTTCTTTCAGTTTTAAAGTTGATTAGTGTGAACAACCTGGATATTGGTAAGTACACATTAGGGAAGGCCAAGAAGAATAATAAGTTGACAGCTACATCGATTCAAAAAGAGATTGTTGTCACACCCCGATTTCCACGCGTCACCGGTGGGCACGGTGGGGGATTATCGTGACGTGGTTGGCAACATAATAGTCAAACAACACAATATATAAATATGCACAGTGGAAGAAAATGAAAGTTATATTTCAACCGAATATAATATTGTAATATCAAGTATCACAACAGTCGATTGTTTATCCGCAGACGCATCGAAATTAAAATGGAAACAATAGTTCAACAGACTTTAGGCATCTTAAGCTTGCGAGACTTCTATTGATGCTAAGGAGAAATCCAGCCTATTACGCTTAGTACCTGCATTTAATCTTTTAGGGAAAATATGTCAGTTTACACTAGTAAATACAATCAATTGACTCATTTTAAAAATGATTAAAAATTGATTTGGATGCACGTGGCATTAACATTTTTTTAACTTGGGATAATTATTTAAATATATAATCTTGTAAAAGAATTACATGTTCCTTATGCGTTCAGTAGCCCGGAGCGTGCCGGGTTAAAGATCAATAGACACACCACATCAACTATTTATGCACTGACGAGTGTACGCCTACACTCCGCGCTTAGGTCGTGGCCATTTCGTAAAATGATGCCAAGGATATCCGAGACATGGTCATTAACCCCCCAAAGGCTTTAAGCAAACAAAACATATTTAAACGGGCCGATTAAATTATTCAATTAACTACCATATGATGGAAGATTTAATGCCCGACCAAGCGGTATTTTATATACCGTAACCCAAGCCCGTATAGGGAAAATAAGTTAAAAGTATTTACCTGAGCAAAGTAATAATCACAATAAGAAAATGCAAGTAGCTTTTACTGGTCCTCCTATTCTGGAACGAAGGTTTATAATAACCTATTAGAATCCTAACGGGTCTTTAATTAAGCTTAAGCTTAGACCGGTTAGTTTCAAAGATACGGTTCGTACGCACGATTAAGCGAAGACCGGAATAGAATGTGATTTAGACCCGACAAGTTTTAAGACTTGCTTAAATATGGGTATTTCATACACATTCTGGATTTTGAGATAAAACCGATAAGGTTTGACCCGTTTCGGCTAATTTATGCAAACTAGTTACATAAACCGAACCGAACGCGTAATAAGCGTAACGGGTGAACGTAAGAGCCATATACAGGTTTCCTAAGTTAATATGCCTCAAATATATTGTGACATCAATAAGATATCTTTTATTATGCCCGAAACGAATTTAAACACAAACTATGCCCCGTAGGGGTAGTTTGGTCATTTATAAGGTTATAAAGGAGTTTAAGTATTAACCTGAGTTACAGGTCTGATGTAATCAGCAAAAATACTCAATTTAATAAGTTATAACAGTAGGGTAAAGCATATATGTGAAATCTATCAATTATAACCAATTTATGCACCGTAGGGGCATTTTGGTAATTTCACATAAGCCGAAAAGCTCAAAACTGAAGTCTGAGTTTAACAACTTTTGCTTACTGTTAAAATATTATAATTTACCTAAAATATCAGTAGGTATCAACCCTTGTATGTTTAAAATAGTTCTAGTACATACTATGCGTTAAAAACGCTTACTTAGGCGATTAGAAGCTGTTTCCGGGTTCTATATAGAAAGCGGATATTTTTATTATTCCAGAAGGCTTAAAATAATTTATTTATCAATTAAGATCAGTAGCAAAAGGTTTGGGGTCAAAAAGATATGTAAAACTCATTTTATAGCCCGAAAGGGCAAAACCGACAATTACCGGATTAAGCCTATGACCCTAAGTTATGCTCAGCCTAAAATTAATTAAAAATCTTCAAAAATCCCAAAATAATATATTACATCAGTGGGTAATAAGTTTGATATCAAAAAGTAGGTTTAAATAGGCTATACGCTAATTATGTCGTTTAATCGCTAATAAGATTTCTAATTACGCTAATGAGTATAACTCTCAATCTACACCTCAAACTGATGTCAAATTTTAGGTGCAAGTTTATAAATCAGTAACTAAGGTTTCTACTCTTTTACATTTCCAAAAATCACGTTTTATGGTGAAAAGGGCATAATGGTCAACATATGACCAATTAACGGAATCATGCATATTAATTGGATAACTAATGATCCGAGGTGTATAATCATAGAGGGTTATACTAGCATGTAACCTGGTCCAAATAAAGCTCTAAGGAATTTCTAAAAGATACCAAAACGGGTCAGAACTGAAGTCAAAGCAAAAGTCAAAGCTTTGCGACTTTCGGTTCCGAACCGGGTCTAAACAGAAAATTGTCGGGTTGAACATGTTTAGACATGTTCTTACATTAATTACCGAGTTATATTAATGATCAAATAGGTTTTATGGGTTCTACATTGCTAATTATGCATAAATTAGAAATTTAGCATTCTGTTGACTTTTTAATAACAAGTTTGACCTGACATTTAACCTAGTTAGAGTGGGAATCAGAGGGTGCCCTTTTAAGGGTTTATTGCCCACATAATTGCCAACTTATAACTACTTTCAATTCGACTAATCACTAGACCATTAGTGATTAATCGCTAAGTCAACCGTTAATTACAACGGTTTGACTTTTAAGCTAAAACTAAGCAAAAACTTAACTAAGAAAGGTTAAGCAAACTTACTGAAGTCCTATGCACGATTTGTGATCACTTGAGCCTGCTTTGGAGCTCCAGAAATGATCAGGAATGCAAGAGAAAGGTGTGAAGAAATGGTTGCAACCTTGGCCCTTTATATAGTGCTCAAGAACTCATGGATCATTGACACACAAGTCTAACCATGGCCTTGGATCACTTCCAGATATCCCTAAGTGTCTAGGGGTTGCCTAAGGGTCGTCCAAGATGTGAAAAATCGATTATAAGTCGGTTAGAATGCAAATGGAAGACAAGAACCCAAAGTTTTCAGACCAGACAGGCCCTCGCGGCACGCGTAGACCCCCCCTGGGGCTTCGCGTGGCGCGACGCCCTTTCTGAACAAATCTGAATTTTTGATTTTTTATGTATTGGTCCTTGGCTCTTGGAAACTTTGCTTCGCTTTTATTTCTTGCACTTTGAACCCTCCAAATTGACTTATAAGGGCTTTAAGACATATACCCATTTTGTTTAGTCCTCGGTTAACTTTATTGTTACCCGAAAAGTCCTAAACTTCAACGTTGACGCTTTTAACCCCTCGCATACGAATTTGATCATAACTTTCTCATATGATAACGAAACTTTATGAAATTTATATCGTGCATTCAAGTGAGCATAATTAACCATTACAAAGCTTCGGGTTTGCTAAAAGGTCACTCAGAGGTATAACTTAAACATGTTGACACATTTAACCCCTTTAGTTTGTAATCTCTCATTTTCTTTCATATTTAGCTTCGTATGATCCATGATTTATTCGTTTGAAGGTATGAGCATCATGTAGGGTTAATGTACAATATATTTATTCATTGTTGACATTTAGAATCCGTATATTCACATACTTTCCATGATTGTCAACTTTAATCCTCCTATAACATTCTTTCACACGTTCAAACCTATGACACGTGTCAACACATTATAGGACGTGAATTTTCGAGGTGTTACATCCTCACCCCCTTAAAAGAAATCTTGACCTCGAGATTTATTGAAACAAATAAGGGTACTTTTCTTTCATTGTGGATTCAACCTCCCACGTGTATTCGGGACCTCTACGGGCATCCCATCTGACCTTTACAATAGGTACATGCTTCCTTCGAAGCTTCTTAACCTGTCGATCCTCGATCGCCACAGGTTTTTCAACAAACTTTAAGCTCTCTTCTATATGCACATCTGTATGTGGTATTACCAGTGATTCATCAGCGAAACACTTCTTCAGATTGCAGATGTGGAATACATTGTGAATACCACTGAGCTCTTCAGGTAATTTTAACTTATAGGAAACTGATCCGACACGTTCGATGACTTCGAATGGTCCTTTGTATCTCGGGCTTAGCTTGCCTTTCTTACCAAATTGCATCACTCCCTTCCAGGGTGATACTTTAAGCAACACTTTGTAACCAACTTCAAATTTCATCGGTTTACGCTTTGGATCTGTGTAACTCTTCTGCCTATCTCGGGCAGCTTTGAGACGGTCACGAATTTGGATAATCTTCTCCGTTGTTTCAAAGACTATCTCCAGTCCTGATAATTGGACATCTCCAACTTCTGCCCAACAGACGGGCGTTCTACACTTTCTACCGTATAGTGCCTCAAAAGGCGCAGCCTTAATGCTGGTATGGTAGCTATTGTTGTAGGAGAATTCGATTAATGGTAGGTGGTTATCCCAACTACCACCCAAGTCAATCACACATGCAGGAAGCATGTCTTCCAACCTTTGAATAGTACGCTCACTCTGGCCGTCCGTCCGTCTGAGGATGGTAAGCCGTACTAAAATTCAAACGCGTGCCCAAAGATTGTTGGAAACTTTTCCAAAAATGTGACGTGTATCTAGTATCTCTGTCAGAGATAATAGACACTGGCACGCCATGTAGAGCTACAATCTTATCAACGTATAATTGGGCTAACATGTCGGAGCTATAGGTCTCCTTAATGGGTAGGAAATGTGCTGACTTAGTCAGTCTGTCAACGATCACCCATATGGTATCATTTCCTTTCCTTGTCTTAGGTAACTTGGTGATAAAATCCATAGTTACCATTTCCCACTTCCAAGTGGGAAGTTCAGGCTGTTGTAGCAAACCTGACGGTTTCTGATGCTCGGCTTTGACTTGCGCACATGTCAAGCATTTAGCTACATAGGTGGCTACAGACTTCTTCAAGCCTATCCACCAATAATTTGCCTTTAGATCCTGGTACATCTTATCAGCTCCAGGATGAACGGAATATTTAGAACTGTGGGCTTCCTGGAGGATGACATCTCGAAGTCCTCCATAAATTGGAACCCATATTCGTCCATTCAATCTCAAAATTCCGTCCTTGCTAAGAGATAACTGCTCCTCAGTTACCCCTAACTTTTCATTAGGATAGTTAGCTTCCAACACAGCTTCCTTCTGTGCAGCTAACAACCTTTCGTTCAAACTGTTCTTTATTTCAATGCTCTTGGCATTGATTTGGATGGGTTTCACCCTTTCCTTTCGAATCAAGGCATCGACGACTACATTTGCCTTGCTGGGATGGTATCTGATTTCGCAATCATAGTCATTTAAAGTCTCCATCCATCGGCGTTGCCTCATGTTTAAATCCTTCTGATTAAACAGGTGCCAGAGGCTCTTGTGATCCAAATAGATCACACACTTGATTCCATATAAATAGTGCCTCCAGAGCTTCAGTGAAAATACAACGGCACCCAACTCCAAGTCATGGGTGGTGTAATTCTTTTCATGCACCTTTAACTGTCTTGAAGCATAGGCAATAACCTTGCCTTTCTGCATAAGCACACACCCCATGCAAGTGTGTGATACATCGCAGTAAACTACGAATTCTTCGGTACCTTCAGGCAATGTCAGTACAGGAGCATTGCTCAACTTCTGCTTCAAGATATCGAAAGATTCTTGCTGCTTAGGGCCCCAATCAAACTTAATCTTCTTGCGTGTCAGCGAAGTCAGGGGTGCAGCAATCCTTGAGAAGTTTTCGATAAAACGCCTGTAGTATCCTGCCAATCCCAAGAAACTATGAATTTCTGTGGGCGTCTTCGGCTCTTGCCAGTTCATAACTGCTTCAACCTTAGCGGGGTCCACTTAGATGCCACGCTCACTAACCACATGTCCAAGAAATTGGACTTCTCGAAGCCAAAATTCACACTTTGAAAATTTGGCGTAGAGTTTCTCATGATGTAGAAGTTTAAGAATACAGTGAAGATGCTTCTCATGATCAGCTTGGTTCTTCGAGTAGATGAGAATGTCATCGATGAAAACGATGACGAATTTATCTAAGTAAGGCTTGCAAACGCGATTCATGAGATCCATGAACGCGGCAGGTGCATTAGTGAGCCCAAAAGGCATTACTAGGAACTCGTAATGACCATAACGAGTCCTAAATGCAGTTTTCTGTACGTCTTCATCTCTAACCTTCAGTTGGTGGTAGCCTGACCTCAAGTCAATCTTCGAGAAATAACTTGCCCCTTGTAATTGATCGAACAAATCGTCGATCCTGGGCAAAGGATACCTATTCTTTATAGTGACCTTATTAAGCTCACGGTAATCGATGCACAGACGCATCGATCCATCCTTTTTCTTGACAAACAGGACTGGCGCTCCCCAATGAGACGAACTAGGTTTAATGAAACCTTTAGCTAGCAATTCATCTAGTTGCGTTCCTTCATCTCCGTTGGTGCCAGCCTGTAGGGCGCTCTAGTAACTGGTGCTGCTCCGGGGATGATGTCAATTCTGAATTCCACTTGCCTATCTGGTGGTAAGCCAGGTAGTTCTTCAGGAAAAACTTCAGGGTATTCAGAAATGACGGGGATGTCTTCTATTTTAGGTTTCGGCTCATCAATAGTAACCTGTGCCATGTAGATGACACAACCCTTCTTCAAACATCTAGACGCCTTGAGCATAGTCACTTGCTCAGGCAGTCCATACCGGGTATCTCCCTTAATGGTAAGTGGTTCACCAGATGGAGTCTTGATCACCACTTGCTTCTTATCGCAGACAATCTGGGCCTGGTTATGAGATAACCAGTCCATGCCTAAAACGATGTCAAAACCGGCTAACTTCAAAGGAAGTAGGGACAAAGGAAAAGAGTGGTTCTTAATGGATATGAAACATCCATCTAATATGGTTGAGGCGGTTTCTATGGTGCCCTCAGCTAACTCCACTTCATATTTCACACTTAAGGTTTTAACAGGTAAATTCAGCAATTTGCAAAACTTATTATCTACAAATGATTTATCTGCGCCTGAATCAAAAAGTACTCTTGCATAGACATCATTTATGAGGAATGTACCTGTTATCACATTGTCATCCTGTACTGCTTCCTTTGCATCCATTCTGAAGACCCTAGCATTGGTCTTCTTTCCTTCATCAACCTTCTTTGCGTATTTTGGGCAATTGGTCTTGATATGCCCCTTCTCATTGCAACTGTAACACGTTGCATCCTTCAACTTTTTGCAATCCAAGGTCTTGTGTTCCTTGGACTTGCATATACCACAAGCAAAAGTTCTCGACTGAGTCTGCGAGTTTGATTCCAACTTGCACTTCCCGAAGTGCTGTTTCTTGCAGGTCTTGCACTTGGGCTTTTCACCCGACTGATGCCCATCCTTCTTTGCTTCAGACCCTTTCCTGTGGTCATTGTTTCCTCGCTGCTTCTTGTTTGACCTACGTGAATTGTCAGCTTCACGTTTTCTTTTCTCAGCATCCTTATTCCTCAGCGATCTTTGTCTGACCGTGTCCAGAGTGAGTGACAAGGATATGTCAGCTACAGATTTGAAAGTAGCTGGCCGAGAGGCCTTCACACTTGCCTTTATTTCTGGGCCTAAACCCTCGATGAAACGAGCTATTCGTTTTCGTTCCGGGGTCACCAGGTACGGAACCAATCGAGACATTGTGTTGAAGCTCGTGAGGTAAGCTTGGCAGTCAAGGTTCTGCATAACCAACGATAGGAAATCAGACTCAATCTTTTCAACCTCGTGTTGAGGGCAGTAATTTTCCCTGATAAGGGCAACAAATTGTTCCCATGACATGTTGTACAATGGGATCTTCCCAGTGGCTTGAATCAGTGATCTCCACCAGGCTAAGGCTTCGCCTTTAAACGATTGTGACACAAACTTGACTATATCCCTCTCAACGCACCCGCTGATATCCACTACTGTGTCCATCTCATCTAACCATGTCATGCAGTCAATGGCTCCTTTTTCCCCAGTGAAATCCCTGGGTTTACATGAAACAAAGTATTTATAGGAGCAACCCTTGTTACGGGGTTCTTGATTTAGTACAATCTGTTGAGATGGAGCACTGTGGTGGTTTGAGGAGAGTCGATCATCATCTTTCTTGGGTTCTTCCTTCTTGGAAGGTGGCTTTGAATGCGGTGTAGATAGGGTCCTACTTCGAGTCCCACTATACTCTTTATACTGCCGCTCTAAGGCCTTTGTAACTGCGTCGTCTACTAACGCTTTCAGTTCAGCACCCGTTAAATTAATTCGGGCGTTATCATTATTCTCCACTGGGTGACTATTAATTTCGTCTGAGTCAGCCATTTTAAATGAACTGTTACATAAAACAAGGATAATAGTTTATTTGGGAGTTTATTATGGAATTGCCCCTTGGGGTAATTCATTAACCATGGTAAACAGAGACCATATTTGGTTAATTTATTAATCATATTTATGTAGGACTTTATTATAATCTATCCTAATCATAAGAACAATAACAGTTTTATTAGTGGCACAAAAGGCCTAGTCACAAGGACACTTTAAATTATAAGCCATAATTTCAGAGAATCAAGGCATGAAGGTTTGAACATAGTTCATTACCTTTTTCTGACAGGGAGTCATAGCTACCACTGTCTTTTGGCTCATATGGAAATGAGCAGGGCCCGTAGGCACCATATTACCACGTATGGTCAAAATATGATCATCTTAATTGATGATTTAACCCATGATTCAGAGATCATTAAGTTGGGTTAGGAATCTTTTGAAGAATCCTTATATAAGAATGACGTGTGTGATTTTAACGAATCACATCTGCCAGGAGCGTTAACATGTTTTCAGATGTTAACTGGGATTTGAATCTTTTTAACAAGTTTCACCATCTTGGCCAGGTCTTAAAATGACATGCCGGCTAGGTTATACCTCTAAGATCCTTAGTTAATATTTAAAGTAGGCAGATTATTTTTAAAAGGAATGATGTTAATTTATTTATTTCATATATATTTTATTTATGCATATAATAGCAAAAATGAAATTTATAAACTTACATTCCATTAATTCATTAAAAGATTACATATCGCCCTAAACGGGACTCTTAAATAGACAAATCACCCACGCAAGGGTTTAAGCAAAAACTTACCCACGCAGGGGCTTAACAACATAATAGTCAACGCAGGGACTTAAACAACAACATACCCTCGCATGGGTTAACAGAAAGATAGACCCACGCAGGGGTCAAAACAAACAAACATACCCACGCAGGGGTTTATACAGCAAGACAGGCCCACGCAGTGGCTCAACTGATACAAGGAAATTACGACAATAGTGGAAGGATTCAATGGTCCTTCTTGCTCTTCCCTTTTATTAGGCTTGTCAATCCTTGGAAGAAACTTTGTCGCTCCCTTCAGTCCCTTTGAAAGTCTCGCTCCACTTGGTCCAACCTCTGAAGAATTTCTTCCCTTTCAGGTGGGGAAAACCGTGGCGGTTGCGATTGTTGCCTGATTATAGGTCTTGCAGGTATTTGGTACCCATGAGTTGGGTACCCTACTCCCCAAGGATCTCCATACGGTCCTTCCGGATGATGGGTGTTATAGTTGGCCGCTACCAAGTATGGGTCGGCTTCGGCGTAGTTGTAGTTGGTGTGCACCGGCTGCTCAAACGGGTTATACGCCATGGAACCCGTGTATGCCGGAATCGGGTTATCAAAACCCATCGGTGGTGGCTGCGGTGCAACTGGGTGTGAAGGCCCACCCATCTGTGGGTCTTCCTGAAGTGGCGGGTAATGACTGCCACTTGATTGTCGAGGAGAGCTGAAGTGGAAATCTCCTCCACGCGCTGACATTCGCGCGCCTGTCCTCCTGCGCCTCGGCGGTTGTGGAGGTGCCTGATTAACTGGTGGTGGCGGAGGCGGTGGCGTGAGTGCCACAAATCGTGAATCCACAGAGGGATCCTGCTGGTGCTGGTAAGGTGACGAATGACGAGAAGGTGTGAAGTACCACTCGTGCTGATTAAACCTCGCCTGAAAGCTGTCTGGACCACCGTAGGGTGATGCGTGAAAAGAAGATCCATCCGAGATCTCGATGGGATGGTTCGGTGTATCGCTTGCAGGTTCGACGGGATCCGTGTCCTCGCCCATATCCTCCGCGTGATCGCCAGAGAAATGATCCTCTGGACCCAATGGGTTAAAACCCACCGGTTCTTGTATGTAGTTGGCCGGGTTAAACCGGCCCCTGAAGACAGGTGTGGGGTCTCCAAAAGAATTGTGCGATAAGGATTGTTGTAAAGGTATGTAAGAAGGTTGAGGGTTATCGGGCTCATTTTCCGATTGTGGCCCATAAGAGTTATGAAAAGGAGGAGTTGAACTGTGCGAAACTGATCGTCTAGCAGGCTCGAAAAGGTTTCTCCTGTTCTCGCGAGGATCGGCACTCGCGGTGGTCGAAGGAGCTCGCATATGCGAAGGCCCAGCCTCGTTGTCATTGGGGGCGGTGATTGGCCCCTTGCCTCGTCCTCTACGTCGGAAGAATCTTGGCGACATATTTAATCCTGTCAATATAACATGAGATAACAACAAGAATATATATAAAATAAAGGACAACACAAAACAAAATAGAATTTGTCCTATGTTATATGTCTAGACTCGAAAGTTTAGAAATGTGCAATTGTGTCATTGAGATTAAACACAAAAGACTAGTGTTTAATTCACTCAATGTTGGCTCTGATACCAACCTGTCACACCCCGATTTCCACGTGTCACCGGTGGGCACGGTGGGGGATTATCGTGACGTGGTTGGCAACATAATAGTCAAACAACACAATATATAAATATGCACAGCGGAAGCAAATGAAAGTTATATTTCAACCGAATATAATATTGTAATATCAAGTATCACAACAGTCGATTGTTTATCCACAGACGGGTTGAAATTAAAATGGAAACAATAGTTCAACAGACTTTAGGCATCTTAAGCTTGCGAGACTTCTATTGATGCTAAGGAGAAATCCAGCCTATTACGCTTAGTACCTGCATTTAATCTTTTTGGGAAAATACGTCAGTTTACACTGGTAAATGCAATCAACTGACTCATTTTAAAAATGATTAAAAATTGATTTGGATGCACGTGGCATAAACATTTTTTAACTTGGGATAATTATTTAAATATATAATCTTGTAAAAGAATTAGATGTTCCTTATGCGTTCAGTAGCCCGGAGCGTGCCGGGTTAAAGATCAATAGACACACCACATCAACTATTTATGCACTGACGAGTGTACGCCTACACTCCGCGCTTAGGTCGTGGCCATTTCGTAAAATGATGCCAAGGATATCCGGGACATGGTCATTAACCCCCCAAAGGCTTTAAGCAAACAAAACATATTTAAACAGGCCGATTAAATTATTCAATTAACCACCATATGATGGAAGATTTAATGCCCGACCAAGCGGTATTTTATATACCGTAACCCAAGCCCATATAGGGAAAATAAGTTAAAAGTATTTACCTGAGCAAAGTAATAATCACAATAAGCAAATGCAAGTAGCTTTTACTGTTCCTCCTATTCGGTAACGAAGGTTTATAATAACCTATTAGAATCCTAACAGGTCTTTAATTAAGCTTAAGCTTAAACCGGTTAGTTTCAAAGATACGGTTCGTACGCACGATTAAGCGAAGACCGGAATAGAATGTGATTTAGACCCGACAAGTTTTAAGACTTGCTTAAATATGGGTATTTCATACACATTCTGGATTTTGAGATAAAACCGATAAGGTTTGACCCGTTTCGGCTAATTTATGCAAACTAGTTACATAAACCGAACCGAACGCGTAATAAGCGTAACGGGTGAACGTAAGAGCCATATACATGTTTCCTAAGTTAATATGCCTCAAATATATTGTGACATCAATAAGATATCTTTTATTATGCCCGAAACGAATTTAAACACAAATTATGCCCCGTAGGGGTAGTTTGGTCATTTATAAGGTTATAAAAGAGTTTAAGTATTAACCTGAGTTACAGGTCTGATGTAATCAGCAAAAATACTCAATTTAATAAGTTATAACAGTAGGGTAAAGCATATATGTGAAATCTATCAATTATAACCAATTTATGCACCGTATGGGCATTTTGGTAATTTCACATAAGCCGAAAAGCTCAAAACTGAAGTCTGAGTTTAACAACTTTTGCTTACTATTAAAATATTATAATTTACCTAAAATATCAGTAGGTATCAACCCTTGTATGTTTAAAATAGTTCTAGTATATACTATGCGTTAAAAACGCTTACTTAGGCGATTAGAAGCCGTTTCCGGGTTCTATATAGAAAGCTGTTATTTTTATTATTCCAAAAGGCTTAAAATAATTTATTTATCAATTAATATCAGTAGCAAAAGGTTTGGGGTCAAAAAGATATGTAAAACTCATTTTATAGCCCGAAAGGGCAAAACCGACAATTACCGGATTAAGCCTATGACCCTAAGTTATGCTCAGCCTAAAATTAATTAAAAATCTTCAAAAATCCCAAAATAATATATTACATCAGTGGATAATAAGTTTGATACCAAAAAGTAGGTTTAAATAGGCTATACGCTAATTATGTCGTTTAATCGCTAATAAGCTTTCTAATTACGCTAATGAGCATAACTCTCAATCTACACCTCAAACTGATGTCAAATTTTGGGTGCAAGTTTATAAATCAGTAACTAAGGTTTCTACTCTTTTACATTTCCAAAAATCACGTTTTATGGTGAAAAGGGCATAATGGTCAACATATGAGCAATTAACGGAATCATGCATATTAATTGGATAACTAATGATCCGAGGTGTATAATCACAGAGGGTTATACTAGCATGTAACCTGGTCCAAATAAAGCTCTAAGGCATTTCTAAAACATACCAAAACGGGTCAGAACTGAAGTCAAAGCTTTGCGACTTTCGGTTCCGAACCGGGTCTAAACAGAAAATTGTCGGGTTGAACATGTTTAGACATGTTCTTACATTAATTACCGAGTTATATTAATGATCAAATAGGTTGTATGGGTTCTACATTTCTAATTAAGCATAAATTAGAAATTTAGCATTTTGTTGACTTTTTAATAACAAGTTTGACCCGACATTTGACCTAGTTAGAGTGGGAATCAGATGGTGCCTTTTTAAGGGTTTATTGCCCACATAATTGCCAACTTATAACTACTTTCAATTCGACTAATCACTGGACCATTAGTGATTAATCGCTAAGTCAACCGTTAATTACGACGGTTTGACTTTTAAGCTAAAACTAAGCAAAAACTTAACTAAGAAAGGTTAAGCAAACTTACTGAAGTCCTATGCACGATTTGTGATCACTTGAGCCTGCTTTGGTGCTCCAGAAATGATCAGGAATGCAAGAGAAAGGTGTGAAGAAATGGTTGCAACCTTGGCCCTTTATATAGTGCTCAAGAACTCATGGATCATTGACACACAAGTCTAACCATGGCCTTGGATCACTTCCAGATGTCCCTAAGTGTCTAGGGGTTGCCTAGGGGTCGTCCAAGATGTGAAAAATCGATTATAAGTCGGTTAGAATGCAAATGGAAGACAAGAACCCAAAGTTTTCGGACCAGACAGGCCCTCGCGGCACGCGTAGACCCCCCCCCCCCCCTGGGGCTTCGCGTGGCGCGACGCCCTTTCTGAACAAATCTGAATTTTTGATTTTTTATGTATTGGTCCTTGGCTCTTGGAAACTTTGCTTCGATTTTATTTCTTGCACTTTGAACCCTCCAAATTGACTTATAAGGGCTTTAAGACATATACCCATTTTGTTTAGTCCTCGGTTAACTTTATTGTTACCCGAAAAGTCCTAAACTTCAACGTTGACGCTTTTAACCCCTCGCATACGAATTTGATCATAACTTTCTCATATGATAACGAAACTTTATGAAATTTATATCGCGCATTCTAGTGAGCATAATTAACCGTTACAAAGCTTCGGGTTTGCTAAAAGGTCACTCAGAGGTATAACTTAAACATGTTGACACATTTAACCCCTGTAGTTTGTAATCTCTCACTTTCTTTCATATTTAGCTTCGTATGATCCATGATCATGTAGGGTTAATGTACAATATATTTATTCACTGTTGACATTTAGAATCCGTATATTCACATACTTTCCATGATTGTCAACTTTAATCCTCCTATAACATTCTTTCACACGTTCAAACCTATGACACGTGTCAACACATTATAGGACGTGAATTTTCGAGGTGTTACAATTGTCGATTGCTATGCGAAAGAAGTAACCAAAATGATTTGTGAATAAATTAAAGACGATGTCTTTGGGTTGAGAGTTTAATTGGAGTTGCTCATGTGAGGAATACATATTCTTTAACTCTTAAAGAAGCCAACCATTTAAGCATAGATCAAGTAAGTTATATGTTTCATAATTACATTACATAAACTATAATAAAGATTATATGTCGTATCATTGTATTTTATTGTTTGTTTTTGTTTAAACAGATCAGGGGTCAAGGTTATGATGGTGCAAGCAACATGCGGGGAGAGTTTAATGGATTAAAAGCTTTAATTCTAAAAGACAATCCATCGGCACATTACATACATTGCTTTGCTCATCTACTTCAGTTAGTGATTGTGGCTGTAGCAAAAAAGCATGATGGTGTTAAAGAATTTTACGAAACTCTTGGCATGGTTGTTAATACGGTTGGTGCTTCTTACAAAATAAAAGATATGATGTTGGAGGCAAAAAAAGAGAGAGTGGAAAACGAAATTCTAGAGGGTGAAATTAACACAGGAAAAGGATTAAACCAAGAGGTTTCCCTTGCCCTACCCGGAGACACACGATGGGGTTCTCATCATAGAACCATCATAAGTTTGTTGAAATTATTTCCGGAAGTTGTTGAGGTACTTACTTTTATTAAACAAGATGGAGAGACCTTTCAACAATGATCCAATGCGTCAGGTATTCTATCATATTTTGAGAGTCTTGAATTTGTGTTTTACATACACTTGTTGAATGATATCTTAGGCCTCACAAATGCTCTATCAAAACATCTTCAAAAAAAGAGTCAAGACTTGTTAGAAGCATCTCATTTGATAAGCGGGACAAAACGAGCTTTGAATCATTTAAGACAAAATGGGTTTGAAAAGATGTTGGCAAACGTAACATCTTTTTGTGAAAAAAACAACATTAAGATGTTAGATATGGCGGAAAGTTAGGGTAATCAAAGAAACCGAAAGTATGTCATTACTAACCGACATCATTTTGAAGTTGAGGTTTTTAATACGGTTTTGGATATGCAACTTCAAGAACCTGGAAGCCGATTTAGTGAGGTCTCAACTAGTTTGATAGAAAATATGTCGGGTTTAAATCCTTGTAATTCATTTGCTAAATTTGACATATCAAAGATAGTGAGGTTTTCTGAAATGTATCCGAATGACTTTAATAAAGAAGAAAGAGGGGTTCTTACGGGTGATCTTTCGACATTTTATCACAATTTAAAGGAAGATGATAAATTTGCAAATTTAACTGGATTGAGTGACCTTGCTCGTGTAATGGTGGAAACCGGAAAAAATGAAACTTTTCCTTTGGTTTATCGAACATTGAAGCTAGCACTGGTTTTACCGGTTGCAACCGCAACCGTTGAAAGCTGTTTTTCTAAAATGAAGCTTATCAAGACGGATTTACGCAATCGGATGGGTGATGAGTATTTGAACAACGCTCTAATTTGTGCGGTCGAAAAAGAAAGTTTTTGTAAAGTAAAAGAAGAGGATGTCATGGCCCGGTTTCAAGCTTTCAAAAACCGAAGAGGAGAACTCATTTAGGTACGTGTTTAAATTTATTTATTACCGCGCTACTATCGTTGTTTCGTTTAGATTGTATGAAGTACGTTAAAAAAAAAAATTTAAACGTTGCCCCTTAAGTAATTTTCTAGATCTGCCACTGGACCCACGCTCGTGCCAATGTTAACTCCTCTTTCATCGTCCATTTGTCATGACTCTTTTTTGCTCATGGCTGGGCCTGGTCGGGTTGCTTTCTACGATGTCCGCAAGGATGACGTTTCACGGCTTTCGGTGTCGGGATTTGGTTAGCTATCGGGTACTAATGTTTAGGTATCGGGTGGAGACATAGGAGAAATATGAGACATAGGAGACAAGGGTTGTGTCATGTGTTGGCCAAACCTGGGAGGGTACATGTAAAGATCCGACATTTGAACGGGTGGAGGTGTGTGTCGGGGTTGTGATGATTGTATGTTCCATGTTGGTGAATTCTCGATCGGTATCGCCTTCGCCGGTGTTGGCGTTGATGGTCCACGAGTGTTGTTTAGTTGATATGTAACATGGATTGTTTGGATAAAACACATTCAGGTCGTTATTGAATGGATACATGATGAAGTTATGGGTGTTATGGGTTATGAGAGATGTTTTAAGTGTTAAAAATATGAGATATCAATTGTTGAGTTGTGTGTTTAAAAACTGGGTTGAATATGTATATATATGTAAGGTAAAAGTTTGTTTTTAAAATAAAAGAACCTTTTTTTAAAAGAGCCTGTAATATTCGAAAATTTTAAATAAAAATAAAAATAAAAAGTAACAATATAACAAAAATTAATAAAGAGATTTGATAATTAATTGTAGATTAAATTATTTACACCTTGCTAATTGATGTGTATATGTGACGTTATGGTATGGGAAAAAATAGAATAAAGTAATAAGGAAACATGTATAAGAAAATATGGAATTTGAATCTCAAATTCAATTTGATTGTAACCGACAAAAATTATTTCCATCTTAATTCCTTGTTTCTCGTACACAAGCACTAGTATTCTTTTTGTATTTTCAAGAATCATTGTCGTAGAACTCTGGTTGTTCATCAAAGGAAAACCTTAAAACGATTTCATCGGAATGGCTTCTGAATAAGTTCTTTCGAGTTTCCGTCAAGCCGCAACCCTCTATTTCACTTAACCTATACACGATCAGGTCGCATCACCATTCATCGCCGCTGTCGGGTTTTACACCACCCTAGCACCTTTGTTTGCGGGAGTTTTGTCACACCGCACTACCTTTCGCAACCACAACTAATCATCCCCGCTGTCATCGGCCGGTTCACGAGTAACTACCATCGGTGCGAACCAAGTCGCCAATGTCATGATCAACCATCCCACCACCGCAACTAATTGCCGACGCCTCCGCTGGTTCGAATCGCCTTCTTCGCAACATGGGCCACCGCGAATCAGGTGTGACCACCGTTTTCCATCATTGCCGCCTTCGGTCACCATGAACCGCCACTGCCACCGTCTTGTTCCTTCTGATCATTTGAGGTATCCGACCTTGTTGTTTCTTTCTGTTTTCTGTTCTAGCGAAATAGCGTGGGATGGGGCTGGGTTAAGAGACTTCCGGCGACAATTAGGGGACTCGGGGCGGTCCCGTGATACATGGTCATCACTCGTTGAAGTGCAACGGAACCCCGCCGCCGGTTAATCTATCACGCGTTATATATTGAACGCGTTATGTGTATAACGCGTGAAACTTGGACCCATTTGTTCTGCATTGTTCTGCAAATGCTCTGCATGTTTGACAATAAGGGGAGGGGACCTTGGATCCATTGACACCTGTACCTTGCATAGTAAAAAACAGAAATAAATGTATTAATTAATTGAAGTTGGCTTTTTTTATCACTGGTGATACCACCCCGCCTACATTTCTATCACTATCACTAGAATATTGGGTGCTGACATGGCATGATTTGATTGGGTGCTCCCATCACTAGAACCCATCACTAGTGAACCACCACTCCTCCCCTTAGAGATTTATTGGAAAAGCATGTGTGGAATGTATATATGATATGTAGGGGTGTTCATCGAATCGAATAACGAATTTTCGAATTATTCAAATCGAATTTTTCGAATTTTTATTTTTTTTACCTGAATTTGTATTCGATTCGATTCGATTAATATTTGAAACTCGAATTCGAATCGAATTCGAACCGAATTCGAATAAATTCAATTTAATTCAAATTCACCTTTAGCAATAAATTATTTTACTTTCATTTTTAAAAGTACTACAAACTAATTATATTCAACATAAAATATAAAAATTTGCAAAATTAATTAACTATCAATATGTCAAAACACCGAAAATTAGAAAATAGGTTGGTCACTTGTAGCGATTTAAGTTAGGTAAAAATTTAGAAATAAGTAGTATGTGATATTTGTCGGTAGGTTTGGTAATGTTATGAATAATAAACTTATTACTTATGAATATAGTTCATACTTTGGCCAAGTTTAGAAATTATATGTGTGTGCATATATGCATGTGTGTGTATATACATATATTAAAAAATATATATAAATTGAATTCGAATTTCGAATCGAATTTAAAATCATAAATTCGTATTCGATTCTAATTCGATTACTGGACTCGAATACGAATCAACTCGAATTCGAACTTTTTTTAATCGAATTCGAATCGAGTCGAATTTCGAATTTTTCGAATGCGAATCGAATTCTGAACACCCCTAATGATATGTGTGCAGAAATGTGGATTTGTGTGTGTATAGTTTGGGTGATGTGCGTGGGTGTTTGTATAGTGTATGTGTGTGTGTTGTGTTATAATGTGTGTGTGTGTTTTCATTTGAGTCTTGCATGTATGCGTGTGTGTTGTGGATTACTGACTACATACAAGCATGTGTTATGGGAGGCATGTATATGTGTATAGTGTCCACAACCTATGCTCTGTGTGTGTGTTTGACCCTTTCTTTTAAAAGAAAGGATAAAGGGTGTGTACGTAGGTTAAATGAAAAGGAAAAGAATTAATATTCTAATTTGGTTTTGATTGTTTTTTTTTCTTCTTAGATAGTTATTTAATTAAGATGGTTAGTATGAATTTTATGAGTTGGTGGTTATGATTTAGTAAACGGTTAAAATTCATATTCTTTCACATATATGTACTTGGAGTTTTTTTATTAAATTATATTAACAGTACAATGAATTATTTTTGTAAAATAGGGCAACTAAGTTATGTGTTGTGAGTGTTAACCGAAAGCGTACTCTAGTAAATCATTACGTGAAAGTTACTCCACGGTTGCCGGGAACTTTAACAAAAGAACTTTTAATTCAAAATAAACTACAATAAATACTAATCTCGAAAATACGGGATTTAGGTTTGCAAAAGTTTTGAGGACGACTCGATTTAATTATGGATTCCTTTGCTTTGCTTGCTAATCTAAGGTACGGATTCTGTTTCGTTTACATCATAGTATAATTTTATTTTCGTTACTCTTGGTACGGATTCTTTGGTCTTCTCATCAGAGTATTTTTTTTTCATATCCGTTACTTTGCAGTACGGATTTTGTCTGTTTCCGTTAGTTGTTTCATTTCACATTTATTATTTGATAAGTTCATAGTAGCATGCAATATACCATATTAATTGTAATCATTGTTGCATGTTCTCGTTAGCTTTGATTGTTGTACTCTGTCACCCGAGCATGTTTGGTTTGGTTTGGTTTGTGGAGATGGAACAATGGGTGCACACCGCACTCGCCGTCTCATAGGTGCATGGACTATCTAGCCGTGTACCTGTTTGGTTGTTTAGGCTCGTGGGTGATTCCGTCTGACGTGACTTAATTTATTTTTAAGTGTAGTCACGTAGTGTGACATCTATATATGTTTGATATGCTTCTGATTTTGCCATGATATGTTTCGATATGTGTTCGTTTATGTTCCAGTCAAGCATTAGGTTATACCTCGGACTCTGATCAGTTTTGTTTCCGTAGAAGTTTGGTTTCTGGTCTAAAATAAAGTCTGTTTGGATTTCATACTTTATTATGCACGTTCTTTACTTGTACTGTTGTTTTCTCCGTTACTGAGCAACCTTTGGCTCAGCCGTATTTTTCTTTTTGTGTTTTTTTTCCTATTTGTTTTACAGGTAATATGGGATGATCTGGGATTTCAGTGAAGAGCGTTAGGAAGTTGCTAGTCAAGATTCTTTATTTCAGTAATGTAATAAATGTAATTAGGATCTTTTATTTAATGTTATAGATTGGTTTTTGGTTCTGATATCTGTAAGAGTGACACGCCAGCCCTACTCGGATCGGGGTGTTACAGAGCCGATGGTAACGGCTAGTCAACCAAGGGCCCCACCATTCAGCCTCGTGAATGCTCGTTATTGTGTTCGTTGGCCATCAATAGCCCCCCTCTCCCCAACCATATCATAGGCGTCATGCTGAGGTGGCTACGGCATGACGCCTCATACCACTTAGCCTTATAGCATAATTACTCTGTTTAAAGTAATTACGAAAATGCCATAACGTGATTTCTCTTTTGCTTCCTACAATTCATAAACAAAAACTTATTTGTATTTGAACCAAACACTTTTCACTCTTCACCGAAACAATCAAAAGTAACTTTTTTTTCTGCAAGATTCATATTGACTAATGTTTTATTACTTACAAAAAAAATGTCGTTTAAATCCCACTTCACTTGATTTCATCGTTCCCACACCAATCCAAATATCCGATTAACATATTCATATTTGAAGTCGCGAGTGTTAATACATGTGAAAAAAAACATCAACAAATCTCAACTTGAATTTGAATATTTTTCTTGATTTTCAGCTAAGACCATTCGTATTGGTTAGCTCAATAATGCCCCCCTCATGGGGTGTTTTCTGCCATGTGGCAGTCCAGTCAGCATGGGGACATTATTTGGCGTTATTGCAAAAGTGACGTAGTGAGAATAATGCCCAATAACGTCCCTTCCAATCATTACACAATTATTATTTTTTAATTAAAAACTTAAAATACTTTATTAAATTTAACAAAAATACAATACTAGAAATAAAAAAAACCAGAAAAAAAGTAAAAAAAAAATTACATTGCCAAAATCTAATTAAAACTAATTAAAACTTTAGGGACTGAAATGCAAAATCATTTTTTCAGGACTTTTGAAGTTTAAATCCTTTTTTTAAATACAATTAAAATGCAGGGACTGAAATGAAAAATCACCTTCTTCTTCCTTTCACCCACAACAACCACCTGCAACTTTTGTTTTTTAAATCACCTTCTAATTAAAACTAATTTCTTTTGTTTTTTTTAATTAAAACTAAGTATACACACATAGCAAGGTTCAATTGGGCAAAGAAATCAAGTTCCGGCGTTTTTCAAATCACGCCAACGTCCATTTTTTTCGCAAATAACGCCGGAAAACGCCTAGGGGGCTGCACCGGGGCGTGATTGGGCGTTTTCGGGCGAGATTCCGGGCAAAAAACGCTCCACTACGTTCGGTCTAAAGCAAATATAGTGAGTTATCATCAATTTTTATGACTTATTAGTTGTCACATTCAATTTCCTAAGTTTGGTATGCAACTTCTCAATGTCAGTGTGGTGAGAAAGTGTGGTGAGAAATGAATAAAATTTCTTACAAATGATTAACATTTTCTATAAAAAGCTTAGTTTTTTTTGGAAGGAGTGGATTAACCGGCTACCTTGGCCGCCTCTAGGCGTACCCGCTCAGGTTCAAATCCGCCGGCCCGCAATGCGGTACCTACCGGTCAGTCTGGCCTAAGCCCCGTGCAGTAACCCCACTGGCCGGGATCGAACCCATGACTTGTAGATAAACCTTCACACCTCTTACCAGCTGAGCTGGTAGTTATTGGCAAATAAAAAACTTAGTGATATCAGATTTTTCACTCAAAGCATGTGTATACACTTTTGTGTGTTTTTATCCCAAATTAGATGTGAATTAGAGGGTTGAGATCCTGTACAAACAGTGCTAATTATAAGAACCGTAAGAACAGATCTGAACCATTGATAATTTAAATCAAGGGTTGATATTGATTATAAATAAAACCCTTATAATTAAAAATTACTACTAACAAATTAGGGGTAATTTTGTAAAATTGCTAGTCATTTGACCATTTTCCATTAAATACAAATTCCACCAAGGTTTTTTTAAACTAAAATAACTTTTATATGCTTCATTATTTAAAAAAAAAAATATACCATAAAATCAAGTATTTTTTTATCTTTAATATGACTATCATATTGCTATACCTTTTTTGTATTTATAAAAGTGATTTTTAAAAAAGTTAACAAAAGGTGTTTTATAATTGTGCTGATAACGTGCTGATTATGTGTTAATTACAAAATAATACAAACAAACATCAAAAGTAGATATAATCAGTACATCTGGTGTGCTGATAATGGAGAACGATTGAGGATGTTGTGCTAATGTCGTTTATGTTGATAATGGAGAACGATTGAGGACGATGTGCTGATAATGAAGAACGATTAAGGATGTTATGCTAATTATATAGTGTTGTGCTGATTATATTTTTTGTAATTATTTTTAATTAGTTATAAATAAATATGGTCAAAAGGTCTAAATTACACCTAAACTAATTTTTTATTGATGAACACTTGCCAATTATGTGTTGGTTTTTACAAACATAAGTGTTTGTATTTGATCTCATTCCGTGAATTAGATGTAGGATGATTGTATTGTTTCTGTGTGCATTTTTCTGTTTTCGGGATGTTTTGTAAGTGACAGTATCTAACTGGTTGATTTATCCACATTTTTCGACGATGAATAAGAGCGGTTTCGTTGTTCCTTAAAAAAAAGATGTGAATTAGATGTTTGTTATAATGCACGAGTTTTATCTTAGGGTATCCGGGGTGCATGCGGGAAGGGGAATCGGGGAGTGGGTTGCCGAGCGGGAAGGGTGCCACCAACAAAGAGGGGAGCCAAATCGGGGAGCCATTTCGGGGTGAGTTCACCGAAGAAGGAAGGGGAGAGAAGGTGGGGCCACCCTTTTTTTCAACCAATGAAAAGTTTCCTTTTTTTTTTTTGAATAAAAAAACAAGTCACCTAACAAGGGAGTGTCGCCATCAAATTGGGGTGTTAGGGGAGTTTAAGAGGGGAGTTGACGTGGCACACGAGGATTGGTTATGCGTAAGAGAGGGGACTCCCATCTTAGGGGAGTGCCCCGGATACCCTTACCTCTTGTGTGATAGGTGACGACAATTCCATCATGCGTCAACAATTGACATGATGTTGATAAAGGGTAGAATAAAAAATAGGAGAAATAATATCAAAGGTTGAGTAAAGTTAAAATCTTGAACAATAAGCAATCAAAAGTGTATTAACCTTTAATTGCGCAATCGAACCAGTTTTGATTTATCCATGAACAACACACAAAAGCACTTGAATCACATTGGATTTCCAAACAATTAATATAAAAAAATGCTTTTAGATCAAGGGCATTTCATATCAAATAAGCACTGCAGATTGTGGTTCTTTAGTTGAAGAATCTTGCAACTTTTTTCCAGAAATAATACAAGATCAAAGTTGTCTATTAACTTTAATCATTCAATTTTGGATCTATCTACATACAAAGGAAGGCTCTATCTTCTTTTGGCTATAAAGAACATCAAAAAGAGTGAAAAAAACAGTGCCATATTTTTCCATCTTTCTTTCCAACAATTAAAGTAGCAATAGATTATTGCCATAGCTAATGAACCTCCTAAACAATCTTGGTTCATGTCGTTTTCCCAAAATCCAATGAGGATTTAGAGAATTAAGCTTTTAGTCCACTTTTAGATCACAAAAAACCCTGAAATTCGAAATATCTGAGACAGGTATTTGAGGTGTGAAACTAGTTATCGAATTCGATATTCAATATCGGCTACACCATACCCATCCGAGTACATGAAACCGATCCCATATCTATTTATCCGCATTGAAGTGGATATATTAATTTAATTTAAAATAATAACTAAAAATATAACCTATAGTATTTTGAGACTTAAAATTGTTAAATGGGAAAAATGTTCGGATAGTCCCTGTGGTTTGACATTTTTTTACCTTTAGTCCCTAACTTTCTAAAATTACTTCTATAGTCCCCATCTTTCAATTTTCGTTCCTGGATAGTCCATGGGTCTAACTTTAGTTTGTTTTCTCTGTTAACTCACCCCCCGTGCTTATCACGTGAGGGTATTTTCATCCGATTGTTTATGCCTAACATATAAAAGCATGCGTGCACCCCTACTCCCACATTGTCAGTTGTTTTCCCTCTCTCCCAACGTCGATTCTAGTTCATCTTCTTCCCCTCATTTCTTCACAATATAAACCCTGAATCTGATCGGTCATCAAAATCTTTTAACGAAAATGAAGGACGATGATCCTCAACATCCAAAGAACAACCGTCAGTGGAATTTCCGGTCGAAGTCTGAGTATGTGAAGCCCTTTGTACCAGAGACTGTTCACGGCATGTGTGGTTAAAACCCTAGCTTTATTTTGTGCAAGAATGGTATATGTGCAAGACTATGCAATCTAGACAAATAAACGGTTAAAACCCTAACAATATCTCTAATTTTATACACCAAATCGCTATAAACACAATCACACCAAATCGCTATAAACACAATCGCCTGGATCCCTTTTTTCTTATTCTTCTCCGTCTTCACATGTTTATGAAAAGTGAAACGTATGATATTTGTTTTTTGGTGACAGTTTGAGATGTGACATGAGTTTGTGAAATCCATATGGAACATGAGATCTTGTAAGGCCAATTTTTATCATCACCCAAACTTAACTGTAAACTAAACAACAATTTGGTAATAATCATGTATGCTTTTACTCCAACATAAACTAAATTCATAATCATTCATTCATTCTCATTCCCTTTCAACAATCCAAAACACCCCCTTATTATACAATTCTCAAGCAAAAAAAGAAAAAAAAAACACTTTTATATACCAACTAGATTTTATGATAAGATGACACCTAAAGAAAAAAAAAAGAAACATTAAATTTTATAACATATTGTCATTTCTCCAACCAAAAAAAAACCTAGCTTAAAATATTGTAAATTTGATATTTATCAAGATGCAAGACTTGTGATTAACCTTTTTGCAAATGAAAAAAGCGCTCCCCAATTTAGATGGAGGTCACGAGTTCAAGCTTTACTTGTAACTCTTTTTTGAGGAGCTTAAATTAATTATTTTAAAATGATTAAATATATATAACCTTTAAATAGACATTAAAATTTTAATAATGCGAGGTTAAGAGGTTAATGTCTTAATGACCCTTATATTTGTTTTTGTCTAATGTATTAATCTTAACTAGAATACACTTAAAATCATGTATCCCAAACATCATCGGTTAAATCCACTTATCTAAATGAGTAAAATGGTTGCCTTAGTGTAGAATAACTTGTATTTAAGTTGTAAGCATTTTAACCCTTGTGGTTTAGCTAATTTAACCCTTTTAGCCCAAAAAGGAATATATTAACGTATCAGACCCCGAGGTTGCATTTTATAACAGTTTTGGCCCCTGACACTAACTTTGTTACTTTTTTGTAGTTAAGTTTAAGGGTAATTAGGTCTTTATATACCTTAGGGGATGTTTTTGACAATTATAAAGTTCTTTTAATATTTAAGAGATTATTAATGCAATTACTCAAGTTTTTTTTTTATTTCGTTATTTTCACAATTATTATTTAATAAAATATTATATATATATATATATGAATAAATATGTATTTTCATTAAGCGTTTGTTTTTTATAAACGTCGTTTTTAAAATCATTTGTTTTTTTAACTTTTTTAAAACCATATATCGTTTTTTAAATTATTCCTTTTTAAATCGTTTGTTTATTAAAATCGTTTTTTAAAGTTGTTTATCTTTTAAACTTTTTTTAAACAATTCAATTAACACCGTTATTTGTAAAATAATTTTTTAAACTTTTTTAAATAATTCGTTTTTTTAAGTTGTTGATTTTTAAATGCGTTTCTTTTTAAACCGTTCCTTTTATAACCGTTTTTTTGAAATCGTTCATTTTAGTATTTTGTTTACTTATAGCCGTTAGAGAAAATGAACTAAAAAAATGAATGATTTCAAAAATTGAAGGAATGTAAAAAAGATTGATTTTAAACAAACGAGTGGTTTAAAAAAAGAAGATTAAAAAAAGGACGTTTATAAAAAGCAAAACCTTAAAAAATAAGTTAACAAGTGTAAGGTTTTAAAAACAAACGAATTTAATACATGAAAAGATAAAAAAATAACGAATTTTGAATAAACAAACGGACCAAAGAAATGGAAGATTTGAAAAAGAAATAAATCACTCTAAAAAAAGTTTGAAAAATGAACGATCTTTTGCAAACTTTTTATTGGAATGTTTCATCTTTTTCAAATATTACATTTCTTTTGTTTTTTATACACGTCGTTTTGTAAAATTTTAAAAAACGAACGACTTAAAATAATGAGTTGATTCAAAATGTTTAAAAACAAATGATTTTAAAAAGAATGGTATGAAATGAAGCATTTAAAAAAACTTTAAAAGACAAACGACTTTAAAAAGAACGATTTTAAGACAATCAAATGGTTTAAAAAGTAACAATTTTAAAAACAATAAACACTTTAAACAAAATGTTAAAAACAAATTATTTTTTAAAACGATATTTATAAAAACAAACAGTTAATAAAAATACAAATTTATTTGTATATTTAAAAGGTATTTTGTTCAATAATAATCGTGAAAATAATGAAATAATAAAAAACTTAATAATCTTTTAAATATTAAAAGAACTTTGTAATTATCAAAAACAACCACTAAGGTATATAATTACCTAATTACCTTTACACTTAAATGCAAAAACTAACAAAGTTAGTGTTAGGGGCTAGAATCGTTATAAAATGCAACATCAAAGTCTGATATATTAAAATATTTCTTTTTAAACTAAAAGGATTAAAATGGCTAAACCATATGGGCAAAAACAATAATTTAAATAAATTAAACTTGTTGTAAATGGGATTGACCTAATAATATTTTTTTGATAAAAATCAAATGACATGATGGTTTATTAGTTTAATTTTTTGATATATTTAAAACAATGTATCCCAAACATCATTGGTTAAATCCTCTTATCTCAAATTCAATGAATGCTTTTCTGACTGGATTTTCTACTAGTCTGAATGCCATAACAAATATTTCATTTATGTTTTTCATTTTTGAACATAACTGATCAACATAGCCAACAAAGCTAAGAGGCTTTTGGTTCAATGATGTTAATGAATTCTCCTTAGACCATGTGTAGTCGGGCTTGAAACTAATGTCCCTTCATTGGGCATAAAATGACAAGTGGCAGCCCAATCAGCAATGGGATACGAGTTTAAAATGGGTGTAGTGGTATAATGCCCAATAATGTCCCATCCAATGATTACCCAATTATTTTTTTGTTTTTCTTTAAAAATTAAAACTAATAATATTTCATTAAATAAAAAAATTACATCACTAAAAACAAAAAACCGAAAAAATGTTAAAAAACATAAAATCTAAAGTCCGTATTTGTTACAGATTTGTTGCCGACGCATTTGTGCTAGGATCAACGCGTCTCCTTCGAGGGGATCGATCGACTTAGACAAAAATTCTATGTCTTTCTCCATTTGCCTCAATTCTTGTAGTGCGACAAATTTTTTTTTTGTCGGCGTTTCTTTCTTGCATTGTCTCCAAACGCCTATGACCAAAGTCTCGTATGTCTTATAGGTGTCGGTTCATCTCTTCGAAATCTTGCTTCATTTCGAAACACGCCGAATACGACTCCGTCCTTCCCCTTTTTTCCCACTTCTTCTACCGGGTGGACGAGCCAACTCTATTTCCTCATCCTCGTTCACATTAATGTTTAAGTCGA
>JARYGA010011508.1:0-34855 GCA_030545235.1 Helianthus tuberosus | reverse complement strand
GTTGCCTCATTACTTAAATCACTTACCCAAACAGCCACCAAAATGTAATGTTTAACAATTGTAGAAAGGTTATGTATGGTCAAATACGGTTCACACAGTTCAACAGTTACAAACGGTTCACATAATCAAATGGTTACAATGGTTCACATAGTCAAATGGTTATAACAGTTCACATAGTCAAATAGTTACAAACGGTTCAAAATGTAATATAATGTGTTAATATGCTGGATGAGCATATGCAACAAAATGTAATGTAAAACAATGTACTAAGTATGCTAAGTTAACATACAAAGCAGAAAAGTTATGTAAATCAATGTGCTAGCATGCTCAGTCAACATACATAGCAGAAATGTAAAGTAAAACAATGTGCTAAGTATGCTAAGTAAACATACATAGCAAAATAATGTAATGTAAATCATGTACTATAAATGTACTAATGAACATAGCAAGTATATGATGTGAAAACATGAAAGCACGCAAGTAACAAGTAGGCACATGTGTTTCACCCCAAACTAGTTTGAAAACAGTAAAAGAGGGGTCTATGTACTCACTTGAGATTGCCTAGAAGTATTTGAGTAACAACCACACAATGCTAGAGATCACGGAAATCAAACGGCACCTAATATAGGTAACTATGTTAATAAACGGACCTAAATCGGAGGATCAGATTGAATGAGGGTTCGTAAACCAAACGAGTATGGGAACTCGTGTAATATGGTTTAACAAAGCCTACATACTAAAATGAAACCTAACCTAAGTGCTTACGACCCATTACGACCCGTTTAGGTAGCTTATGCTACTTTAACGCGTCGTTTGCGTAAAACGCGTTCGGAATGCCTAACTAGCCCTATGATAAGTAAAATATGCCTTAACATGTCAAATATTGTTGCTAAATCAGTTTAGATATCAAAAATTATGTTACATAGGCTTAAAATGAATTTTGGCGTAAAAAGGGCATTTTGGTAATTTACCCAAGGCATATAAACTACCTATCATGCGACTAATCAAACCTAAGTTACCATAAGGTATAACCTCGGAAGGTTATTCCCTACGCTACTATGGTCACTTAACATGTTTGGTCGGATCCTAATGATCGACCAAACGGGTCGGGTTCGAAAGTATAAGCGATTGATTAGATCGCTTACCTTTATGACCCTAGACAAGCACAAAACTAAAAGTGACGAGCTAAGCATGTAAAAACATGCTTAACTAAGTTAGAAAACAAGTTTTGATATCAAAACAAACAGTTTTGATATCCTAGACTAGTTTGGTTACAAAATACGCGAGAAAACGCATTTTGGCCGAAACTACGACTCGTCACTGAGCCTAGATAACGTGGTAATCAGTAGGTATAGTCACTAGGGACTATAACCATCGTGATTACGCTCATGTTATGAAGTTCAAACGAACTTCGCGTTGACCATAAACTGGTCAAAGCAGAAAGTCAAACGCAGTTTGACTTTAACGACAAAAAACGAATGAAAAGAACGAAAGAATAATTACAGAAGGTCCCCGCAAGCTCTTGATCCGATTTACTCTCAGGTATGAAGCATAAACTTCAACTTAGAGAGCCAAAATCAGATTCAAGTGTGCTTTGTGAGGAAGTGAGGGTGGGTATTTATAGGAATTCAAGAACCGTTAAGATCGTTCATCGAAAACTGAGCTTTGATCTGGACCTTACATGTGTGCCCATGGTTTTATAAACCCATGGGAGCCCCTAATAATGGACTAGGTTCATTGAATACCAGCCCATGGGTTAAACCATCAACACTTCAAAATGGACTAGGTTCATTGAATCTGGTCAGAAATTTCAAAAATAGTCCCTGCACTTGTAAAACTTGATTTTTTGCACTTTTAAACCCCGTTAACCCCATTTCAAGGCTCTAAAATAAATTTAAAGCATAGGGAACTCAAAACATGCTCAAAATTATCTCGGATGTCGGTTCGTTTGGTCGTACGGTTGCATTATTCGCTTAATTACGAGGAAATGCGCATAAGCACGAAAAACGATCCAAATTGTGAGACGAATGGATTTTTCTTATGCCAAACACTAAAATAAAATATTTTAATGACTACATAAATTTTTGGATGTCCGGATGTATTCAGAATGTATGTTATTATCGAAAATGCAAACTTGTGCACTTTTGACGCTTTTAGTCCCTGAATGGCCCCAAAAGTTTATTTTAGCACACCTAACTCCTCAAAGCCTATTTCTAAGCTATGTAAAGGATATTTATGGTATTTTTAACTTATGGTCATGTTCTGGAATGTCTGTTCCAGTACAAATCGTCATACTTTCGCAGCTTGTCGAATTTAGTCCCTGTAAGCGAATAAACTTGATTTTGCCATACCAAAGCCTTCAAAACTCATTTCTAATTTATGTAAAGGTTATTTAAGGTATGTTAAGCATATGTCACTGTTCCAGAGTGTTTGTTGCATTAAACTGGTTATATTTACGCATTAGATTGCGTATAACCTTCCAGAAAACGATTTATAGTTCGAAATCGAACAAGAATTGATATGTGAAAAGATCACACATATTTATACAAATTCCAAGTATGAAACACAATATTTCATTGAATTGGTATTTGTTTGCTGGTTGCAGTGACCCAGGTGTCACAGTCTCCCCTACTTTAGGAAATTTCGTCCCGAAATTTATTCGTAAGAGTCTGTCTGTGACTTTGTGTTAAATGATCATCAGCGATACGCAAGGCATAATCCTGTCATTTTCCTCAACGGGTATTCTTTAGAAGCGAAAATGATCGAACGGAGTCATTTTCCTGCACGGGTTCTTCGGAAATGGAAAATGAAGGATTTAATAAACGAATATTCATTTCCCTCAACGGATATTCTTCAGAACCAAAATGAACAAACGGAGTCATTTTCCTCAACGGGTATTCTTCAGAATTGGAAATGAAGGATTAAACAAACGGATATTCATTTCCCTAAACGGATATTCTTCAGAACGAAAATGAACAAACGGAGTCATTTTCCTCAACGGGTATTCTTCAGAATTGGAAATGAAGGATTAATCAAACGGATATTCATTTCCTCAACGGATAATCTTCAAAAACGAAAATGAACTAACGGAGTCATTTTCAACGGTTGCTTCCTCAAGTACGGAAATGAAGGATTTAACAAACGGATATTCATTTCCCTTAACGGATATTCTTCAGAACAAAAATGAACAAACGGAGTCATTTTCCTCAATGGGTATTCTTCAGAATTGGAAATGAAGGATTAAACAAACGGATATTCATTTCCCTCAACGGATATTCTTCAGAACAAAAATGAACAAACGGAGTCATTTTCCTCAACGGGTATTCTTCAGAATTGGAAATGAATGATTAATCAAACGGATATTCATTTCCTCAATGGATAATCTTCAGAAACGAAACTGAACTAAAGGAGTCATTTTCAACGGTTGCTTCCTCAGGTACGGAAATGAAGGATTTAACAAACGGATATTCATTTCCTCAATGGATAATCTTCAGAAACGAAAATGAACTAACGGAGTCATTTTCAACGGTTGCTTCATCAGAGTTGGAAATGAATTGGGTTAACTCTAGATACATGACAGAACTTGCTATGATTTCTATGCACTAAATTCCATAATTATGTATGCATCCATAATTACGTAATTCCTTGCACAGTCCGCACAGTTTGTTTTGTAGTTGTTTAGGGGAAGAAAATCAAACCTGTGATGAGGGTGACTAGACTACCATAGGGTCCTTTTAATTAGATCGACAGATGATCTTTTTAATTAGGCCACCAAGGAGTCCTTTCAGCTATATCATCACATGATATTCCTAACCAGATTTTTTTGGATCAATCTGTTTAACTAGACCACTCAAGGGGTCTAATTATGGAGTAGTACTTTATAATCCAAGGGACTTAGCTACAACGTAGAAGTCCATTAAGGATTTTAGGTAGTACCTTTGGGTATCCTACTATGAATCCCTTATACGAAGATATGGAAGATTCTACGAGGATTTAGATAACATAATTTGGATCACACAAAAACATTAAAGGGAACACATAAGCACATAATCACATAATTGTTTTCTTGGTTATTAATTGTTATTATCTTGTTATTGATTGTTATTAACTTGGCGTTGATTTGAACATGGGTATTCAAGGCATACCAGGAACCCAGTTGATGGACTTCATCGTCCTCAAGCATCTATCTGAAAAGATAGGATGATCTTCTAAAATTTCGATTTTTACAAGGAATCACCACATTCAAATTAAGGTATACAACAATTAAGGACTTACGGAAAAATCCTTAGGTACCCCATTAAGGAGTGGGTATTCGTCCAGAGTTGTAACTTGCGCCTTGTACTTCGTTTTCCTTGGAGGAACGGTTACTTAGGATTTTCGTGGAAAACGCAAGAGATCATACAATGGAAGAAATTTGGGGGTAGTCTGTTCTTCAAGGAATACGGTCCCTTGATTGTCAGTATCGCAGGGGATATGTTGTTTATTCATGCAACCACAATAAACATATTGCAATGTAAGTAAAAGATTTATTTATAAACAACATCAACAACTGTTTCATGGACCTTGACAACAAAAGAAAATAATACATAATACGTGATTATTTCTAAACAGCGTTGTCTTCCATTCGGCCAGATGCTCATCCCTGCACCGGATTCGCATTAGCAAGCTTTGGCCAGTTTCTTCGGAAATGGCCCATCTCGCCACAGTTGAAACAAGAACCTGGTGGAAAACGACCTTGAGCAGGATTGTTGTTAACTTGGTTGGGTGCAGCTGTAGTTGGGCAAACCCTCGTTGTATAACCTATAATCCACAAACTTGGTATGTGCGGCACCTCGCACCAGCATGATGTTGTAGGCTACATTGGTTGCACAAGGGTGCAGTTCCGTTGTAGGGCTTGCTAGCAGGGGGTTGAGCTGGTTGGTTGGGGACGGCTTGACCAGTGTGAGCGACCATGGTGAAGTTCTGAGAAGCCTTTCGCTTCTTTGACTTCTTAGGGAACCAGTCTGTTCATCCATGGTCCTTGATTCCTCGATTGGTTTCTTGTCACCCTTTCGAAAAAGTTTACCTTTCCTGATCTGAGATTCAGTCAAGGTTGCAGCTAGCTCAATGGTCTGTCTAACTGTAGTAGGGTTGCTACCAAGCACAATGTCTTGTATTGAGTCAGGGAGGCCATCAATGTACTTTTCGATTGCCTTATCCAAAGGCGTGACCATGTTTAGGCATAACAGACTTAACTCCTCGTAACGGTCCGTGTAGGCTCGATGCTCACAGCTATCTTGCTTCAGATCATCAAATTCCCTTTCTAGAGCCCTTAGCTCATGACGAGGACATAATTCCTTCATCATAAGAGCCCTAAGCTCGGCCCAAGTCTGTGCTAAAGCAACCTCGGCACCACGGTCTCTCATCACCCCGTTCCACCATGTAAGAGCCCTCTTCAGAAACACACTGGAAGCGAACTCGACCTTGCGATTATCAGGACACTGAACGTGACGAAATGTACTCTCAGTGCTCTCGAACCATTGTAGGAGCCCGTTGCTCCCTCAGAACCACTAAACTTGAGTGGCTTAGCCGAATTGAAACTCTTGAAATTGCATGGAGCATTATTGTTGTTGTTGGCTTGGTTCAGTTGAGCAATAAGATTCGGGAAAGCATCAGCCATTTGCTGCGCGATGATTTCTGTCAGTTCGGCATTCGCTATCTGATTGTTGCGTCGAGGAGGCATTCTAAAAGGAGGGAAACATGAAAGGAAACGAGCAAGATGATTAGATGAAAAGGATGAGGTGATACAAAATTTGACAAAAGCAAAGATGGTGGTTATTTGTTTGTTACCACAAGGCAAACAAACGACACATTGTGACTAATCAAAGTAAATGGGTTAAAAATAATGTATCACGAAGACATGCTCGCCTATAAGTGAACACTCACCCCAAGAGTTCCCAGGTAAGAGTGACTGGTCTGATTATGTGGATTTGTATGAACACTCTAGCCTTAGACAGAAAACCCAGGGTACAGGCATTCACTCTTTCAGTTTGCACGTGTTCACATTATTTAGGACCCAAAACTTTGACGAGATTTTGAAAACTCAAAGGGGTTCAAAACCTTATAACAGAGTGTTCAAAACCTAGTAATCAATCATCCAAGAACAGATGATAAATTTTCAAAGCGGATTCAGAATTGATGTTCTCGTTGTGATTATCACCTAAGGATAGGTGACGGTTTTTTTGTTTTAAAAATCTAAACGCAAATCTTCTTGCGTTACGGTCCTAGGAAGGTTATAGTCTAGGTCAAAGCATTACTAATAACCTAATTCCCTATAACCATTGGCTCTGATACCAACTTTTCTGTCACACCCCGACCACGTAAAACAACGAAACGTGGCGGAAACGTCGGGGAGTGTTGTAACAGAATTCATTGTTTCACAACCATGGAAATTAAAGTTTCGTTTTATTTATCAAACAAGAGAGTTACATTGTCTTAAAACAAGAAACAAAGAGTACATAACATAAATTAACTAGTTCTTGCTTCAATTTAAGTCACTAAGGCATAGGTCCGCCTAAATGTGTCTCGATCATCCTATGCAACAACTCCTGAAAACACATGTGAAAATAGGCACGTCAGCATAAAAATGCCTGTGAGATACATAGGTTTTGTGAAAATAGGATTCATGACTGGCGTTTAAAGAAACTATTTAATAAAAGTAGCCATGAATCTTGTTGAGTGGTTCCTTTCATAAGTCATTTGAAAAGTGATAAATAAACCAAATGATATATATATATGTTTAAAATAATAATGTATGGTTAAGTGAATAACCATGTAAAATGAGTTTGTATAAGTTAAGTTATTTGTAAAACGATGTTTATGTGAAGATTGTATTGTAGATGTAATATGTCTAAACTGAAAAGGTTTAAATAACGCTACGATATGTAATACCATAAAAGCACTTATATATAGGAAGTACCAGCGGCGTATCCACCATGTTTTTATCGTATTACACGTTTCCTCATTACTTAAATCACTTACCCAAACAGCCACCAAAATGTAATGTTTAACAATTGTAGAAATGGTTATGTATGGTCAAATAGGGTTCACACGGTTCAACAGTTACAAACGGTTCACATAATCAAATTGTTACAACGGTTCACATAGTCAAATGGCTATAACAGTTCACATAGTCAAATAGTTACAAACGGTTCAAAATGTAATATAATGTGTTCATATGCTGGATGAGCATATGCAACAAAATGTAATGTAAAACAATGTACTAAGTATGCTAAGTTAACACACATAGCAAAATAATGTAATGTAAATCATGTACTATAAATGTACTAATGAACATAGCAAGTATATGATGTGAAAACAGGAAAGCACGAAAGTAACAAGTAGGCACATGTGTTTCACCCCAAAACAATTTGAAAACAGTAAAAGAGGGGTCTATGTACTCACTTGAGATTTCCTAGAAGTCCTTGAGTAACAACCACACAATGCTAGAGATCACGGAAATCAAACGACACCTAATATAGGTAACTATGTTAATAAACGGACCTAAATCGGAGGATCAGATTGAATGAGGGTTCGTAAACCAAACGAGTATGGGAACTCGTGTAATATGGTTTAACAAAGCCTACATACTAAAATGAAACCTAACCTAAGTGCTTACGACCCATTACGACCCGTTTAGCTAGCTTATGCTACTTTAACGCGTCGTTCGCGTAAAACGCGTTCGGAATGCCTAACTAGCCCTATGATAAGTAAAATATGCCTTAACATGTCTAATATTGTTGCTAAATCAGTTTAGATATAAAAAATTATGTTACATAGGCTTAAAATGAATTTTGGCGTAAAAAGGGCATTTTGGTAATTTACCCAAGGCATATAAACTACCTATCATGCGACTAATCAAACCTTAGTGACCATAAGGTATACCTCAGAAGGTTATTCCCTACGCTACTATGGTCACTTAACATGTTTGGTCGGATCCTAATGATCGACCAAACGGGTCGGGTTCGAAAGTATAAGCGATTGATTAGATCGCTTACCTTTATGACCCTAGACAAGCACAAAACTAAAAGTGACGAGCTAAGCATGTAAAAACATGCTTAACTAAGTTAGAAAACTGTTGGACCGTGTCGTGACCCTAAACGATCAGTCAAGGCAGTTCATCTTCACGTGTAAAGGCGGAATCAATGCACGCAAAGTAACAACAGCTTTTCCTTTTAATTTCTTCTCTTTATTAGCTTTCTGAATTCAAATTGACAGAGTTTCACTACCAAGCTAATGACCTAATTCCGCTCCAATGGTTACCATGAATGAACACAAGTAGGATATTTATACTAAGGCTGATTTCGCTTCAATGGTCATGTCCATTAAAGCGAAATCACATGTAATCTGATTTCGCTTTTATGGCATGTACATTGAAGCGAAATCACCATGTGTCCCTTAAAGCGAAATCACCTATAAACATGTAAATTATGGTCACATCGTTTAAGTAGTTGTATGATAGGTAGTTTATATGCCTTAGGTAAATTACCAGAATACCCTTTTCATGTATAATTGGTAATTAAGCATATGTAACCTAAACTTTTGTCACATAACTGATTATGTAACATGTTTAGGAATATAACACTTGTCATAGGACTAGTTAGGCGGTCCGAACGCGTTTCACGCGAACGACGCGTTAAAGTAGCATAAGCTACCTAAACGGGTCGTAATGGGTCGTAAACAATTATGTTAGGTTTCATTTAGTATGTGGGCTTTGTTAAACCAAATGACACGAGTCTCTACACTCGTTTGGTTTACAAACTCTAATGCTACCCAATCTTCCGATCTAGGTCCGGTTAATTAACATAGTTACCTATATTAGGTGCCGTTTGATATCCGCGATCTCTAGCATTGTTTGGTTGTTACTCAAGGACTACTGAGCAATCTCAAGTGAGTACATAGACCCCTCTTTTACTGTTTTCCAAACGTTTTGGGGTGGAACACATGTGCCTACTTGTTACTTTCGTGCTTTCCTGTTTTCACATCATATACCTGCTATGTTCGTTAGTACATTATAGTACATGATTTTATTACATCTTATGCTAGGTGTGCCCATTGTGTGCATTACTTAGTACATCGTTTTACATTACATTTTTGAACCGTTTATAACTATTTGACTATGTGAACCGTTGTAAACATTTGACTATGTGAACCGTTTGTATTTGTGAACCGTTTGTATCTGTGAACCGTTTGTATCTGTGAACCGTTTGTATCTGTGAACCGTTTGTATCTATGAACCGTTGGTATCTGTGAACCGTTTGTATCTGTGAACCGTTTGTATCTGTGAACCGTGTGAACCGTATTTGACCATACATAAACATTTCTACAATTGTTAAACATTACTTTGGTGGTTTGGTTTGATTAAGTGATTAAGTAACGATGCGTGTGTAATATGATACAAGCATGGTGGATACGCCGCTGGTACTTCCTATATATAAGTGTTTGTATGGTATTACATATCGTAGCGTTATTTGAATCATTTCAGTTTGAGACATATAACATTTTATACAATTATCATACTTTTCACAAGACATTGATTTACAAACAACTTATCTTAAACAAACACATTTTTACATGGTTATTCATTTAACCTGACATTTATTTATACATATCATCTGAATTTATCATTTTTCAAATGATTTACAAAACAAAGCAAATTACAAGGTTCATGACTAAACATTTTCTCAAACATAAGTCATGAAACCTATTTTCACAAAACCTATGTATCTCACAGGCATTTTGATGTGTGAAAATGCAACTATTAATTTCGAGCAAGTTTTAAAAAAGGAATCGCTAACTAAACCACACACAATCGGCAAGTGCACCGGTCGCAGTGTAGTGTAGATGGCAAGACCGGATATCAATCCGTGGACACTATATGCAAACTCTAGATAATAAACCGTTGTCGAATATAAAGTCAAATTTTAAGTTTGTTTTAAGTTGATTTTTGATGTTTAAATAATAACTTAAGTACTTACGAAAATGTAGAAAACAAAACAAGCAAAGTGAAATAAATATGAAAACACAGTGAAATAAATACGTATGATGAAAAGGACTACCTGGGTGTCGAATCCCTAGAATCATGCAATGCTAATTTGACAGTAATAACAGTTAAATATCTTTTTTTCTTGATTAACCCCCCGTTAGAGATGTATTAAACAAAAGATTAAGACAAAATATGAAGTGCTAGAACGAACCGGCTCGAGCTATCGATACCAAATCCTACGAGTATCAGACCTTTGGGACCTCAGAGACTAAGTTGTGAGAAGATCTTCAAAATCGCAAAGCAAACCAAACCTTGAAAATTAAAATCCTAGGAAACCTTAACCACGATGTAATAAACGAGCCCGAGCTATCGGTCACCCAATCTACCCACCAATGATTAGCTAATAACCTAGCTCACCCTAATCGTCTTTCGAGTCAAAAGTTGAGGATGCAAGTTTAAGTATATTGATTTTAATTATTAATAGACTTGGTCAATTTCTCAACTCAATATTTAACCCGAAAATCAAAAGATAACCAAATCAAATTAAATTCTAAGTTTAAGGGGAATTTCTTCATGCCTAAACCGCTGAATTTATCGACTAATAATAAATCAAAACACACCAACCTGCAATACCAAGATTAATTCCAAGACAAAGTTATGTAAATCACATAAAATAACCGAAATTACGTCAAATATCGTATTACAATCACTAGTTCATCTCAACCCAGGTAGTTTATAACGTTTAGCTACTCATATTTATTAAAAAACATAACAAACTCAGTTCTAAAAATTAAATAAGACATGATTCAATGCAAAAGATTAGAAGAATTAAATATAAATTCGAACCCGCAATGCTACGAACGCGAACCGATACTTTCTTTCCTTCCCTTTTGCGTCAACCTAACAGCAGTGTTCTTTTTTTTTTTTTTGTGTGACTCTTCTGTTGTTCTTTTCTTCTTCGTGCGGCCCACTGATGTAGAAGAACTCCCCCTCTTAATAATAATGTGCGATGTATATATTTTCACCCACAAACAGTAGCCGCCTCTTTTGTTGTTGCAATTAATTCCCCTTTATATTATGGTCCCCTCTTTTAATAATAAGCTGCCGTCAAATCCCTAGTGATGTTCACAACTAGAATTAAATGCCTCTTTTGTCTTTTCTTTCTTTAGTTCCAGCCAACCCAAAGAACCCTATTCTCAAAAGTATGCACGTCCACATGTGGCCTCCCAAAATTAATATTATAATGCAAAATATATCACAATTTTCGATCCAACATGATCCCTTTTTTTTCGTATGATAATATTAAATATCCACCAAGATCATGATTCCATTAATGCCCAGTTGATTTAATATGCATGATGTGAATGATAATAATTATCCATACTTTAATTTTTTTCAATTTCGTTGGCTGTTAGTCTTTGGCAGCTCCCACAAAATTACTAATATGCAGCTTCTCGTATGATGGGTATGTTTAGCAGCCCAAACTTCATGCGGTCCAACACCAATGGACTCAAATTATAACACTATATTTTGATGTGGGCCTAGCCCCTTTTTTCGCTTATAAAATAGAGATAGTTGGCTCGGCCCAATCACAGAAAATAGATGCACTTTTACTTCGGTCACTGACACCTCACTCTACCCAACTGGCTGGTCATTTAATTGTTACTCTTTTTTCGCTCAATTTGCATCAGGACCTGCCAAAACACAAAATAATATAATAGAACACTAAAAACTAAAATAAAAATAAATAAAACTTATACAAAAATTATTCAAAAGTGTAGGAAATATTTATTAAAAATATGTATAATTTAGAGCACATCAAATATCCCCACACTTAACCTTTTGCTTGTCCCTAAGCAAAATCCCAAGCAACATGTCCAACTTAAACACTTAACAATAACGCAAGTCTCAAACAAATTATAACGCGAACTACGAAATCATTAAACACAACGGTTTCGCAAGACTTACAACGTTCAAAAGGTTGACGAATCATAATATTTAAATGAAAACGGGCCTACCTAATCAAGTTTTTCTTACCTTCAAGCAATCAATTATGCACTGTCAACACCCCTCACAATTTCACTCATCTCTCGGCAAATATATATGTAATTTAGAGTGAACTCTCAAAACCGAACTATGAAGCATACTATCATAAGCTTGTACGTCAATCAGAATTCCACCTAAATGTTAGAATTTAACATGGATCAAGAGTGCTTTATTGGGTAGGTAAGGGCTAAAGGTAGGTTATTTTTATTTGGGAATATATGGCTAAAAAAAAAATCACACGATAAACCGGATAAGCACGAAACAAAAACTAACAAATTGGTCGTTTTGACCCACAACTTTATTCTATTTTTTTTTTCATCTTTTTCCTTTTTCCTCTTTTTTTTCATATTTTCTCTTTTTTTTTTTTTTTTTCATTTTCGAGATAAAGATAATAATACACAATACGATCCGGTTATCACATCAACAATGGGTAACAAACGAATGGTTTTAGGCTCAAAGTGGTGTCTAAAGGTAATGGTGAAACGGGTCAAAAACAAAGGCTACACAAATATGGTGATCCTAAAGCCTCTATCACATCCATGTCAAATCCTAACCGAAGGTCTCAAACTGTATCAAAACGCACAAGTTCTAAAGTAATGCAACAAAGTCGGTAAACACACATGAAACGAAAGTAGTGAACATATAAATATGAAACATGTAAAGGCTCAAATCTCACTATCATGTGGTATATAAGGGTTACCGATGTTGACAATGCACAACTAATTAACTCTCCGGCTCGATCCACTATCCTAGGCATCCCAAAACCTTTTACTCCAAAACCCGATTCAGTCAACCTACTATCCCGCAACTTAAAGAAACAAGTGTTCTCCGACTCGTAAGTTCGACAATAAACCGTTTCTGACCGACGTTTTGAAAAGGTTTTTGTTTTCTACGCGCTAAAGGACCGGGACTCGCAACGAACTTACTTTTTTTTTTTTCTTTTTAATTTTTCGATTTTTTTTTATTTTTAAATTTTTTAAAAAAAAAAATTTTTCAAATTTTTATGACTCAAGACACTACCAACTAGTCACTAAACGATAGTTACCCATCCCCACACTTAAACTCTACATTGCCCTCAATGTAGGATGGAAACCGACTCAAAAGACAAAACTAAATAAGAACTAAAAAGACAAAGGCATAAATGGAGAGGACTTAGCTGGTTTTATAATCGTATGTTCCAAATATCTCGTCCAATCCAGCTCGATCGTATAGCATTTCCTTCGCGATCGTATCCAAAACTGATGTACCCGGGCTGCCCTTTACAATATGGTATAAGCTCAAAATCACCGTCCGAATGGAGATTGTGTACGAACGGGTCAATCAAACCTGCACACATAATACACAAACAAACCCAAGCGTAAAACTGACTCAACGACAAAACTGACTCAAACCAACTAATTTAGACTCAGGAACACAAAAGATAAACAAAAAGTAAATACTATGAAAAACCATACAAACTCTACAACTCGGATGAACATCCGAGTACGCAACCCAAACTCTCACGTGCTCATAACCGGGAGGTCTAGTACCTCCTCCTCTCTCTCCTCGGTCGGTCCCTCGACGAAATGCTTCAACGGTGACCGTTGACTTTAAACCTCTGACCGTCCTCATTTTCAACCTCTATCGTTCCGTACGGGAACACCTGTGTAACCACATACGGTCCATGCCAACGCGACTTCAACTTTCCGGGGAACAGCTTCAACCGGGAGTTGTATAGCAACACCTTTTCCCCACACTTGAACTCTTTCACCTGTTTCAAGTGTTTGTCGTGCAACTCTTTAGTACGCTTTTTATACGCCCACGACTTCTCATACGCCACATCGCGTAACTCCTCTAACTCGTGAAGTTGAAGAAACCGGTTCTTACCTGCAACTGGCAAGTCAAGATTGACTGCCTTCAGTGCCCAGTATGCACGATGCTCTAGCTCAACCGGAAGATGACACGCTTTCCCATAAACTAACCTAAATGGTGTGGTCCCAATAGGCGTCCTATATGCAGTTCGAAAAGCCCACAGAGCGTCATCCAACTTCTCAGACCAATCAATACGACTGTTTCCGACAGTCTTCTCCAGAATTCGCTTAATTCCCCTGTTCGAATTTTCCACCTGCCCACTTGTCTGTGGATGATAGGCTGTTGAAAGCCGATGGGTCACTCCATAACGTTTCAAGACTTTCTCCATCTGTGAATTGCAGAAGTGGGTGCCTCGATCAGATATTAAGGACTTTGGTGTTCCGAACCTAGCAAACAATTTCTTCAAGAATCTCACAACAACCCTAGCGTCGTTTTTAGGCAAGGCCTCTGCCTCTACCCATTTAGAAACATAATCTACAGCGACTAGGATGTATCGGTTCCCCCTCGACATGGGAAACGGACCCATGAAATCGATGCCCCAAATATCAAAAACTTCCACAACCTGAATAGGGTTATGGGGCATCTCATTTTGGGATGAGATATTTCCTGTCCTCTGACAGGCATCACAGCTTCGCACAAACTCATGTGCGTCCCTAAAGATGGTCGGCCAATAAAAACCCGCGTCAAACACCCGCTTGGCGGTGTAACTCGCTCCGTAATGGCCACCAGTCGGTCCCTCATGACAATGTCGCAGAATACTGCGGGCTTCAGACCCAAACACACATCTCCTAATAACCTGGTCCGCACCGATCCTAAACAAGTAAGGATCCTCCCAAATGTAGTGCTTGACATCCGCAAAGAATTTCTTCTTTTGCTGGTGTGTCATGCCTTCTACAAGGTCACCTGTAGACAAGTAATTCGCTAGATCAGCGAACCAGGGAAAGCCTTCCTCGGTGGCTTTCAAAAACATCAAAACCTCGTGGGGAAAGTCATCCCCTATTCTCTCCTTCTGAGTTCTCTCTAACTTGGGGTTTTCTAATCGTGACAGATGATCTGCTGCAACATTTTCAGCCCCCTTTTTGTCTTTTATCTCTAGATCAAACTCCTGAAGTAGCAGAATCCACCGAATCAACCTCGGCTTCGCATCCTTCTTTGCAAACAAGTATCGCAGGGCTGCATGATCCGTGAAAATAACGGTCTTTGACAGCACAAGATAAGACCGAAATTTGTCGCACGCGAACACGACTGCTAGCAACTCCTTCTCTGTCGTGGTGTAGTTCTCCTGGGCGTCGTTTAGGGTCTTGCTAGCGTAGTAAATGGGATGAAAGTGTTTCTCCCTACGCTGCCCTAGAACGGCCCCAACGGCGAAGTCGCTAGCATCGCACATGATCTCGAATGGGAGGCTCCAATCTGGGGTAATCAGAATGGGAGCACTCACTAACCTCTCCTTAATCAACTTGAAGGCCTTCAAACACTCATCGTCGAACACGAATGGCCTATCTTTCTCTAACAGCTGGGTCATCGGGCGAGCAATCTTTGAAAAGTCGCGAATGAAGCGGCGGTAGAATCCCGCATGACCCAAGAAACTCCTAATCGATTTCACAGAAGTAGGCGGCGGGAGCTTGGAAATAACATCAACCTTGGCTTGATCAACCTCAAGCCCCGCCTGTGAAATCTTGTGCCCTAGCACAATCCCCTCTCGAACCATAAAATGACACTTTTCCCAGTTAAGCATCAGGTTCGTCTCCTCACATCGAGTAAGCACACGCTCGAGATTACGCAGACAGTGATCGAAGGAACTCCCAAACACAGAAAAGTCATCCATAAACACCTCCATGGAGTCCTCGATCAACTCATGAAAGATCGCCACCATACAGCGCTGAAATGTGGCTGGAGCGTTACACAACCCAAATGGCATGCGTCGATACGCGAAGGTGCCAAAGGGGCATGTAAAGGTGGTTTTCTCCTGATCCTCTGGTGAAATAGGGATTTGGAAATAACCTGAGAATCCATCAAGAAAGCAATAGAATTGTTGTCCTGACAGTCGCTCCAGCATCTGATCAATAAACGGCAAAGGAAAGTGATCCTTGCGCGTGGCATCGTTGAGTCTGCGATAATCTATGCAAACTCGCCAGCCGGTGACGGTCCGGGTGGGTATCAATTCATTCTTATTGTTGACGACTACTGTCATACCCCCCTTCTTGGGGACCACATGGATGGGACTCACCCATGCAGAGTCCGAAATCGGGTAAATCAGTCCTGCATCCAGCAATTTAATCACCTCTTTCTTCACAACGTCCTGCATATTAGGGTTTAGCCTTCTCTGAGGCTGAACCACCGGCTTGAAGTCCTCTTCCATCAAGATCTTGTGCGTGCAAAATGAAGGGTTAATACCCTTGATATCCATCAGCTTCCACGCGATCGCCTGCTTATGGTCTCTCAGGACACTTATTAGCTTTTTCTTCTCCTCCTCCGTCAATCCAGCAGAAATGATGACGGGTAGCTGAGATCCCTCACCCAAGAATGCATACTCCAGATGAGACGGCAACTCCTTCAACTCCAGGGGCGGGGGTACCTCAACAGACGGTCTCTCCTTTGGGATCTCATCTTCATTGATGACCTCAAACACCTCGAATCTAGGGGAAGGCTTGGTAGCCTGCGACAGAGGGTCCTGCTCAACATCCAACTCAGTGACCTCACTCCCCTGATCATCCTCACTCATAACCTACGTATCAGACATGTCTCTCTCACAAATCTCGCTGAGAAAGCCACCCATATGTGACATAAGAGTATCAATAAAGTAGAGAGTGTCATCATGCTGATGGGTGTGCCTCATAGAATGTTGGATATCAAAAGTGACCTCATCCTTATCGACACGAAGAGTCAACTTGCCATCATATACGTCAATGACTGCTCGTGCAGTGGCAAGGAATGGACGGCCTAAGATCAACGGGACCTCAGAGTCCTCATCCATATCAAGAATGACAAAGTCAACTGGAAATACGAACTTGTCGACTTTCACCAACATGTTCTCTACGATGCCCCTCGGATACTTCACTGATCGATCGGCGAGCTGAATACTCATGCGCGTAGGTGAAGGCTCTCCTAGGTCAAGCTTAGCGAATACGGAATAGGGCATGAGATTTATGCTAGCACCTAGGTCAGCAAGCGCATTGCTGACAATATGATTCCCAATCAGACATGGGATGGTAAAGCTACCAGGATCAGTCATTTTCTTTGGCAGCTTGTTCTGCAAGACAGCAGAACACTCCTCACTCAGGGTGACAGTCGAAAGGTCCTCTAATTTCTTCTTATTCGTAAGAAGATCTTTCAAAAACTTCGCATACTTCGGCATCTTTGCCAAAGCCTCAACGAACGGAATATTCACATGCAGCTTCTTCAGCATCTCCATGAAATGACTATACTGCTCTGCGTCTTTACCCTTTATTAATCGTCCAGGGTAAGGGGGTGTCGGCTTATACACCCTCATCGGCTCCTTCTCTGGCTCCTTCTTCTCTCTTGGAGACTCGCTTGACTGTGCTGTACTTGCTGGGCGCAGCCTAGGGTGCACTTTGCCAGCTGGTGTCTCCATCTCAATCACCTCGTCGACCTCCGGGTCCTCATCGACTACCGGCTCGACCTCAACAGCTCCTCGTCCGCTCCTAGTCGTAACAGCCTTCGCAGTGGCGTTCGGATTTCCAACAGTGCTACTGGGGAGACCACCTTGAGGTCTCTGGTTCAGCTGATCGGCCAGCGAACCCACTGTCCTCTCCAGGTTCTGTAGTGCAGTGCTCTGACTCTTCATGAAGGTCTCGTGCTCCATGAACCTCGACTGTGTCTTCTGATGTCGAGTATCCTCTCGCGTGATGAACTGTGTAATCAACTGCGTCTGCTGAGCTAACGCCTCCTGGTTCTTTCTCAACATCTCCTCTATCGTCGGGTTATTCGTACCCGAACTCGCCCCTGCTCCTACTCCTGTGTCCTGAAACAAACTCTGACGCGGCTGAAACCCCGGTGGGTTGTTGTTCTTCCAGCTGAAATTCGGGTGATTCTTCCAATTCGAATTGTAACGCTCCCCAAAATTTCCTTGATTTCGATTACTCACAAACTCTACCTGCTCTGGCGACTCTTCAGGTGCAATAGGACACACGGCTGTGTCATGCTTCCCTGTGCATATCTCGCATATCTGTTCTTTCTTCACCTGCATCTCCTTGACCTGCTTCTGTAAGGCATCGAGCTGGGCTTGCATAGAAGTGGCAGTGTCAACCTTATGAACGCCCCTCTGTGCAGTAGACGAATCTCTAGATTCGGGAAACTCATAGCTACTCATCGCGATGTCCTCAAACATCTCGGTACACTCATCTGGGGTCTTGGCGGTCATCAGATTGCCACCAGCAGTAATGTTCAGCATATTCCTCGTAGCAGGCGTCACTCCATGGTAGAACTTTTCAACTAGCGCCCAATTTTCAAACCCGTGATGTGGACATTTAACCAACAGCTCCTTGAAACGCTCCCATGTCTCGTAAAATGATTCTCCTTCCTTTTGACGAAACTCCTGAATCATGCTCCTCAGACGAGCAGTTTTAGAGGGGGGGAAATATTTGCCTAAGAATTTTTCACGCATCCCAGCCCAGGTAGTAATGGATCCAGCAGGAAGAGACTCTAACCAAGCATGGGCTCGGTCAGTGAGTGAGAATGGGAAGAGACGTAATTTGCAGGCGTCCTCGCTAACGCTTTGCTCCTGAAATGTATCGCAGATAGCTGAAAAACGAGAGATGTGAACATTTGGGTCCTCGGAAGGTAACCCATGGAACTGGACGGTGTTCGTAACCATCGAGATGATCTGAGGTGGAATCCGCCAGCTATTTGCGGCGATAGCAGGGCGGGTGATGCTGGATCGAGCATTGGCCGCGTTTGGCCGGGCGTAGTCTGCAACGACTCTCCTAACTGGTGCCTCGTCACCCATAGTAAAAGCAGAAGATGGAATGTGTACCTGACTAGCTCGGAAGGTACGAAGGCGCTCGTGAAAATCTCGCTCGGGCTCAGACGAAACAACAATTAAAGGTGGCCCTTGTGAACGAGTGTGGTGCATACAACGATAAAATTATTAAGGTAAATCTAACCCTAAAGGCACAAATTGCAAGCAAAAGGCACCTAAAGGCAATGAAAAACTAAAAAAAAAAAGCAAATAAACAACGAATTTATTTATTTATATATAATTTTTTTTTTTGGTTTTTTTAAATTTTTTTAATAAATTTTTTTTTTTTTTTACTATGGAAAAATAAAATTAATCTAAGAAAGCAGTAAAATGACTAAATCTTCGACTCGGGTCGTTTTCTAAATTGCCAGTGTCCCCGGCAACGGCGCCAAAAACTTGATGTGTGAAAATGCAACTATTAATTTCGAGCAAGTTTTAAAAAAGGAATCGCTAACTAAACCACACACAATCGGCAAGTGCATCGGTCGCAGTGTAGTGTAGATGGCAAGACCGGATATCAATCCGTGGACACTATATGCAAACTCTAGATAATAAACCGTTGTCGAATATAAAGTCAAATTTTAAGTTTGTTTTAAGTTAATTTTTGATGTTTAAATAATAACTTAAGTACTTACGAAAATGTAGAAAACAAAACAAGCAAAGTGAAATAAATATGAAAACACAGTGAAATAAATACGTATGATGAAAAGGACTACCTGGGTGTCGAATCCCTAGAATCATGCAATGCTAATTTGACAGTAATAACAGTTAAATATCTTTTTTTCTTGATTAACCCCCCGTTAGAGATGTATTAAACAAAAGATTAAGACAAAATATGAAGTGCTAGAACGAACCGGCTCGAGCTATCGATACCAAATCCTACGAGTATCAGACCTTTGGGACCTCAGAGACTAAGTTGTGAGAAGATCTTCAAAATCGCAAAGCAAACCAAACCTTGAAAATTAAAATCCTAGGAAACCTTAACCACGATGTAATAAACGAGCCCGAGCTATCGGTCACCCAATCTACCCACCAATGATTAGCTAATAACCTAGCTCACCCTAATCGTCTTTCGAGTCAAAAGTTGAGGATGCAAGTTTAAGTATATTGATTTTAATTATTAATAGACTTGGTCAATTTCTCAACTCAATATTTAACCCGAAAATCAAAAGATAACCGAATCAAATTAAATTCTAAGTTTAAGGGGAATTTCTTCATGCCTAAACCGCTGAATTTATCGACTAATAATAAATCAAAACACACCAACCTGCAATACCAAGATTAATTCCAAGACAAAGTTATGTAAATCACATAAAATAACCGAAATTACGTCAAATATCGTATTACAATCACTAGTTCATCTCAACCCAGGTAGTTTATAACGTTTAGCTACTCATATTTATTAAAAAACATAACAAACTCAGTTCTAAAAATTAAATAAGACATGATTCAATGCAAAAGATTAGAAGAATTAAATATAAATTCGAACCCGCAATGCTACGAACGCGAACCGATACTTTCTTTCCTTCCCTTTTGCGTCAACCTAACAGCAGTGTTCTTTTTTTTTTTTTTTGTGTGACTCTTCTGTTGTTCTTTTCTTCTTCGTGCGGCCCACTGATGTAGAAGAACTCCCCCTCTTAATAATAATGTGCGATGTATATATTTTCACCCACAAACAGTAGCCGCCTCTTTTGTTATTGCAATTAATTCCCCTTTATATTATGGTCCCCTCTTTTAATAATAAGCTGCCGTCAAATCCCTAGTGATGTTCACAACTAGAATTAAATGCCTCTTTTGTCTTTTCTTTCTTTAGTTCCAGCCAACCCAAAGAACCCTATTCTCAAAAGTATGCACGTCCACATGTGGCCTCCCAAAATTAATATTATAATGCAAAATATATCACAATTTTCGATCCAACATGATCCCTTTTTTTCGTATGATAATATTAAATATCCACCAAGATCATGATTCCATTAATGCCCAGTTGATTTAATATGCATGATGTGAATGATAATAATTATCCATACTTTAATTTTTTTCAATTTCGTTGGCTGTTAGTCTTTGGCAGCTCCCACAAAATTACTAATATGCAGCTTCTCGTATGATGGGTATGTTTAGCAGCCCAAACTTCATGCGGTCCAACACCAATGGACTCAAATTATAACACTATATTTTGATGTGGGCTTAGCCCCTTTTTTCGCTTATAAAATAGAGATAGTTGGCTCGGCCCAATCACAGAAAATAGATGCACTTTTACTTCGGTCACTGACACCTCACTCTACCCAACTGGCTGGTCATTTAATTGTTACTCTTTTTTCGCTCAATTTGCATCAGGACCTGCCAAAACACAAAATAATATAATAGAACACTAAAAACTAAAATAAAAATAAATAAAACTTATACAAAAATTATTCAAAAGTGTAGGAAATATTTATTAAAAATATGTATAATTTAGAGCACATCACATTTTTATGCTGACGTACCTATTTTCACATGTGTTTTTCAGGAGCTGTTGCATAAGATGATCAAGATACACATAGGCAGACTTGGGCTTTAGTGACAATAAAAGATGCAAGACTAGTTAATTATGTTGTATTTCTTTGTTTGTTAAGACATTGTAACACTTTTAATCAATAAAACAAAACTTCAATTGCCATGGATTTGAGACAATTAATTCTGTTACAACACTCCCCGATGTTTCCGCCACGTTTAGTATGTTCTACGTGGTCGGGGTGTGACAGAAAAGATGGTATCAGAGCCAATGGTTATAGGGAATTAGGTTATTAGTAATGCTTTGACCTAGTCTATAACCTTCTTAGGACCCTAACGCGAGTTTACTTGCGTTTAGTCATAAAACAATACCGTCACCTATCCTTAGGCGACTACCACAACAAGAACATAAATTTCAAAACCGCTTTGAAAACTAATCATCTGTTCTGGGATGATTTATTACAAGGTTTTGAACCCTCTATTATAAGGTTTTGAACCCTCTATTATAAGGTTTTGAACCCTCTGTTATATGGTTTTGAACCCCTTTGAATTTTCAAAAATCTCGTCAAGGTTTTGGGTTTTAAATAATGTGAACACGTGCAAACTGGAAGGGTGAATGCCTGTATTCTGGGTTTTCTGTCTAGGCAAGCACTTCGTATACATCTCATCAGACGCGAGACCAGTTGTGCTTACCTGGGAATTCTTGGGATGAGTGTTCACTTATAGGCAAGCATGTCTTCGCGATACATTATTTTTGACTCATTTACTTTGATTATTCACTATGTGTCGTTTGTTGCTTTGTAGTAACAAACAAATGACCGCTATCCTTGCTTTCATCAGATTTGTTTCATCTCATTCTTTTCGTCTAATTCTCTCACTCGTTTCCTTTCATGTTTCCTCTTTTAGAATGCCTCCTCGACGCGAGAACCAGATAGCGACTGCCGAGCTGGCAGAAATCATTGCGCAGCAAATGGCTGCTCAATTCCCAAACCTCTTTGCTCAATGGAATCAAGCCAACAACAACAACAATGGTCCATGCAATTTCAAGAGTTTTAACTCGGCGAAACCACTCAAGTTTAGTGGTTCTGAGGGAGCGACTGGGCTTCTTCAATGGTTCGAGAGCATTGAGAATACTTTCCGCCACGTGCAATGTCCTGACAATCGCAAGGTCGAGTTTGCTTCGAGTGTGTTCCAGAAGAGAGCCCTTACGTGGTGGAACGGGGTTATGAGAGATCGAGGTGCAGAAGTTGCTCTAGCACAGACATGGGCTGAACTTAGGGCCCTTATGATGAAGGAATTCTGTCCTCGTCACGAGATCAGGGCCTTGGAAAGGGAATTCGACAATCTTGAGCAAGACAGCGGTGAGCATCGAGCCTACACGGACCGTTATGAGGAGCTGAGTCTGTTATGCCCAAACATGGTCACGCCTTTGGATAAGGCAATAGAAAAGTACATTGATGGCCTCCCTGACTCAATACAAGACATTGTGACTGGCAGCAACCCTACTACAGTTAGACAGGCCATTGAGCTATCTGCAACCTTGACTGAATCAAAGATCAGGAAAGGTAAACTTTTCCGAAAAGGTGACAAGAAACCGGTCGAGGAATCGAACCCAATCGAGGAATCAAAGACCATGGATGAACAGACTGGATCCCCTAAAAAGTCAAAGAAGCGAAAGGCTTCTCAGAACTTCACCATGGTTACTCACAATGATCAAGCCGTCCCCAACCAACCAGCTCAACCCCCTGCCAGGAAACCCTACAACGGAACTGCACCCTTGTGCAACCAATGTGGCCTACATCATCATGCTGCTGTGAAGTGCCGCAAATGCCAAACTTGCGGACTTATAGGCCATACAGCAAGAGTCTGCCCAGCTGCAGCTGCACCAAACCAAGCTGGCTACAACCCCGCTCACGGTCGTTTTCTACCAGGTTCTTGTTTCAACTGTGGTGAGATGGGTCATTTCCAAAGAAATTGCCCAAAGCTTGCTAATGCAAATTCGGCACAAGGATGAGCATCTGACCAACCATAAGACAACATCGTTTAGAAATAATCACGTCTTATGTATTATTTTCTTTTGTTGTAATGGTCCATGAAACAGTTGTTATCATTGTTTATAAATAAATCTTTTATTTACATTGCAATGTATTTATGAGGTTGTATGCATAAACAACATCTCCCCTGCAATACCGATAATCAAGGAACCGCATTCCTTGAAGAACAGACTACCCCCAAATTTCTTCCATTGTATGATCTCTTGCGTTTCCACGAAATTCCTAAGTACCCGTTTATTCTAAGGAAAACGAAGTACAAGGCGCAAGTTACAACACTGGACGAATACCCAAAGTACCACTATAAATCCTTAATAGGGTACCTAAGGGTATTTCCGTGAATCCTAAAATTGTTGTGTTCCTTAATTCGACCATTACGTTTCTTTGTAAACAAAATCGAATTTTTGTAGATCTTCCTATCTATTCAGATAGATCCCAGAGGACATTGAAGTTCATCGACTGGTTTCCATATCCGTTCTCAATCGATAACAAATTAATAACAAATTAATAACCAAGTTAAACAACTATGTGATTATGTGCTTATGAACATTACAAGACAAACTGTGCGGACTATGCAAGGAATTACGTAATTATGGATGCATACATAATTATGGAATTTAGTGCACAGAAACCACAGTGAGCTTTGTCATGTGCCTAGAAGTTAACTCCATTCATTTCCGTTTCTGAGGAAACACCCGTAGAAAATGACTCCGTTTGTTCATTTTCGTTTCTGAAGATTTTCCGCTAAGGAAATGAATATCCGTTTGTCTATCCTTTTCATTTCCATTTCTGAGGAAGCAACCGTAGAAAATGACTCCGTTTGTTCATTTTCGTTTCTGAAGATTTTCCGCTAAGGAAATGAATATCCGTTTGTCTATCCTTTTCATTTCCATTTCTGAGGAAGCAACCGTAGAAAATGACTCCGTTTGTTCATTTTCGTTTCTGAAGATTGTCCGCTAAGGAAATGAATATCCGTTTGTCTATCCTTTTCATTTCCATTCCTGAGGAAACAACCGTAGAAAATGACTCCGTAAGTTCATTTTACGTTTCTGAAGATTTCCTGTTGAGGAAATGAATCCCCGTTTGTTTATTCCTTCATTTCCGCTTCTGAAGAATACTCGTTGAGGAAAATGACTCCGTCTGTTCATTTTCGTTCTGAAGAATGTCCGTTAAGGAAATGACAGGATTATGCCTTACATATCTCTGGTGGTTGTTTTGACACAAAGTCACAAATGGACTCCTATGAATAAATTTCGGGACGAAATTTCCTAAAGTAGGGGAGACTGTGACAACCTGGGTCACTGTGACCATCAAACAAATACCGAGCCAATGAAATATTGTATTTCATACTTGGGATTTGTAAAAAAAAATATGTGTATCGTTTGTACATATCAATTCTTGTTCAATTTCAAACTCTAAATCGCTTTCTGGAAGGTTATACGCGCACCGATGCGTAAAATATAACCAGTTTAATGCAACAAACACTCCGGAATAGTGACATAGGCTTAACATACCTTAAATAACCTTTACTTAACTTAGAAATAAGTTTTGAAGGCTTTGGTATGGCAAAATCAAGTTAAATCGCTTACAGGGACTAAAGTTGACAAACTGCGAAAGTATGCCAATTTGAACTGTAACAGACATTCCGAAACATGACCATAAGTTAAACATACCATAAATATCCTTTATATAGCTTAGAAGTAGGCTTTGAAGGGTTCGGTGTGCTAAAATAAACTTTTGGGTCATTTAGGGACTAAAAGTGTCAAAAAGTGCACAAGTTTGCATTTTCGCGCATAACTTACGTTCTGAATACATCCGGACATCCAAAAATTTATGTAAGCACTAAAATATTTTATTTTAGTGTTCGCCATAAGAAAAATACATTCGTTTCGTCATTTGGATCGTTTTTCGCGCTTGTGCGCATTCCATCGTAATTAAGCGAACATCGCGACCGTACGGCCAAACGAACCGACATCCGTGATATTTTTTAGCACATTTTAAGTTCCCTATAGTTTAACTTCATTTTAGAGCCTTGAAATGAGGTTAACGGGGTTCAAACGCATCGAAAAAGGCCTTAAACACGTGCAGGGACCATTTCTGCCACTTTTGAAACATTTCTGAAACAGGGGGGTGCTAGCGTAGCGCGACTGCCTAATGCCTTTGCAGTAGCGCTACGCGACTGCCTAACCAGACCAGATTAAGTGTATTTAACATCAGATTGCAGCTGTTTAATCCTCAACCACACACTCACACTTGTCTAGTCAGCTGATAAGAACCCATTTTTAGTCACCACAACTTTGCAACACATGTACGGGTAGGATTCGAGCACGGTTTCCATGAAACGATCCTAACGGTTCGGGTATTCCTATAAATACCCATCCACCCCATTGCTAAACTTACAAGAACTTTGATTTGAGAAACTCTAAGTTGAAACTATTGTTTCATACCTGAGATTTTTGAATCGAGGTTAGCATTCGGGGACCCTTCGTAAGTATTCTTTCGTTCTTTTCCTTATTTTATTGCTTTTTCGAGTCAGAAAGTCAAACTTTGTTTGACTTTCAGCGTTGACCAGTAATGGTCAATGCGAAGTTCGTTTGAACTTCGCAACGTGAGTGTAATCACGTTGGTTATAGTCCCTTGGGACTATGCCTACTGATTACCATGTTGTCTAGGGTCGTAGGGTAAGCGATCTAATAAATCGCTTATACCTCGAACCCGACCCAGTTTGGTCAATCATTAGGATCCGACCAAATACATTAGGTGACCATAGTGTATAGGGAATAACCTTCTGAGGTTATACCTTATGGTCACATCGTTTAAGTAGTTGTATGATAGGTAGTTTATATGCCTTAGGTAAATTACCAGAATACCCTTTTCATGTATAATTGGTAATTAAGCATATGTAACTTAAACTTTTGTTACATAACTGATTATGTAACATGTTTAGGCATATAACACTTGTCATAGGACTAGTTAGGCGGTCCGAACGCGTTTCACGCGAACGACGCGTTAAAGTAGCATAAGCTACCTAAACGGGTCGTAATGGGTCGTAAACAATTATGTTAGGTTTCATTTAGTATGTGGGCTTTGTTAAACCAAATGACACGAGTCTCTACACTCGTTTGGTTTACAAACTCTAATGCTACCCAATCTTCCGATCTAGGTCCGGTTAATTAACATAGTTACCTATATTAGGTGCCGTTTGATATCCGCGATCTCTAGCATTGTTTGGTTGTTACTCAAGGACTACTGAGCAATCTCAAGTGAGTACATAGACCCCTCTTTTACTGTTTTCCAAACGTTTTGGGGTGGAACACATGTGCCTACTTGTTACTTTCGTGCTTTCCTGTTTTCACATCATATACCTGCTATGTTCGTTAGTACATTATAGTACATGATTTTATTACATCTTATGCTAGGTGTGCCCATTGTGTGCATTACTTAGTACATCGTTTTACATTACATTTTTGAACCGTTTATAACTATTTGACTATGTGAACCGTTGTAAACATTTGACTATGTGAACCGTTTGTATCTGTGAACCGTTTGTATCTGTGAACCGTTTGTATCTGTGAACCGTTTGTATCTATGAACCGTTGGTATCTGTGAACCGTTTGTATCTGTGAACCGTTTGTATCTGTGAACCGTTTGTATCTATGAACCGTTTGTATCTGTGAACCATGTGAACCGTATTTGACCATACATAAACATTTCTACAATTGTTAAACATTACTTTGGTGGTTTGGTTTGATTAAGTGATTAAGTAACGATGCGTGTGTAATATGATACAAGCATGGTGGATACGCCGCTGGTACTTCCTATATATAAGTGTTTGTATGGTATTACATATCGTAGCGTTATTTGAATCATTTCAGTTTGAGACATATAACATTTTATACAATTATCATACTTTTCACAAGACATTGATTTACAAACAACTTATCTTAAACAAACACATTTTTACATGGTTATTCATTTAACCTGACATTTATTTATACATATCATCTGAATTTATCATTTTTCAAATGATTTACAAAACAAAGCAAATTACAAGGTTCATGACTAAACATTTTCTCAAACATAAGTCATGAAACCTATTTTCACAAAACCTATGTATCTCACAGGCATTTTTATGCTGACGTACCTATTTTCACATGTGTTTTTCAGGAGCTGTTGCATAAGATGATCAAGATACACATAGGCAGACTTGGGCTTTAGTGACAATAAAAGATGCAAGACTAGTTAATTATGTTGTATTTCTTTGTTTGTTAAGACATTGTAACACTTTTAATCAATAAAACAAAACTTCAATTGCCATGGATTTGAGACAATTAATTCTGTTACAACACTCCCCGATGTTTCTGCCACGTTTAGTATGTTCTACGTGGTCGGGGTGTGACAGCACTAATTAATAATAAGTTAAGGCACGACCCGCTCATCTAATCGACCATAGTACGTTGAAGGTAGTCGTGTACACCAGAGGAAACTTTGAGTTACAGGCGGATTCGAAGAAGGCAAACCAGTGAGTTCATGACCCTCTTTTCTTTTAACTGTTTTCGGGTTTATAACTTCGGGGGTGAAGTACATGTTTCAACTGTTTACAAACATTTATACATGGTATGGTTAGCTAAGGAAGGGCACTGCTAGATCATGAGAGTGGTGGGTAAGACGCTTAAGGCCATTAATCCTCTTTGTAGGACCGAGGGACATGAGTGATAGATCTATTTGGGTGTAGCAAGCCCCACCCATGAGTCCGTCGAGTGGACCATGTGGTGACTATGTCTTACTGCCGGAGACAAAGTCTGCTAGGTTTGAGTCTTCCTGCATCACGTCACAAATATTAATGTATTAGCTACACATTAATAAAAGTCTCTGGGTGATATGTTTCCTTGTTGCTTTCATATCGGGTTTTCAAGAACATACTTACAAATGTTTCAAAGGTTTATTCACAAACACACACATGAACTCGCTCAACTTTTGTTGATATTTTCAAACTACATGTATTTCAGGAAATTAAGTATGGATCTGGCGGGCGTTGGAGTTTACAAGTCATGTCTCTAATAAAAGGTGTCATCCGAAGACGAAATGTTTGGGTTATGTATTTTATCTTGGATAAGATACATGGCCCGAAACCTAGTTTGTTTATGTGTTTTGTGAAGTCCTTATGGATCTAAACCTTGCTGGCATTGTACTTTGAACATGAAGTCTGTGTTTTGGAATTTAAAAAAATGTTGCTTGTAACATTTTTAAAAACTATCTATGGATGAACACCTTAGTTGAATCATATAGTCATTTGTTATGGTTGAATGCAATGATATTAAGCAAGTCGCACCAAATCACGCTTCCGCAAAAGTAAGGGTGTGACATTTTTGGCGTTTTATATAGCAACAACGTGCTTTGCTAGCATTCGTTCTCACACTTTTCACACTATCAGGCGTTTTGGTGTTTGTAGTTTTTGGCGTTTTATACTCAATTTTTTTATTAGTAGATAATTAGATAATAAACAACAGAGAATTAGATAACAAACAATAGAAAATGAAAAAAAATAAAAATTCTAATCTAATTTCTCATCCAAATCTTCACTGTCATCAGCCTCTTCTACTTTAACTTTTTTGGCGTTTTGAACCTGTTTTGAATACCTTATGTAGATCCTTCTTTTCCTACATAACGCCCGTCTTTAGAAGATGCTTATTTTTTGTGGCATCCTGTATTGTGGTTTGATATATACTTGTTTGGTGACATGTTGAAGATGAACGCCTGCTCGAATGTATTGATCCCTTCATGTCATCCATATATCCATCAAGAACAAAGTGACATGATGACATATCAGTGTCATCAGTCCCTTTTTCTTGAATATTTGTCCATCTCATTCAACAAAAGCTTATAGAGATACCCACCTCAGAGAAGAAACTATTCAGTGAAACTTCATTCAGAACAATACTCAATATAGAAGAAACGAGGTTCCCCATCTGTGGATTTTTTAACTATTTTTTGGTGTTTTAAAGTGAATGGTTTCTAGGAAACATGGCGTTGTTTTTGGTGTGTGATCAGTTGATTGTGCAGAGACGTCTCTCTTATAGGATGTTTTTAGCGTGTAGATTAGGTGGGATTTTATTTTATAATAAATGATATTAATAAAATAACCGTCTTTTCAGTTACTGTGTGTATTTTTACTGTTTTTGTTCAGCTTCTTATGAGTTTTTAGGGTGATATACGTTCCATCTTCCAAGTTTCGCGTTTTTAATGGATTTAAGTAGTTTTTGACGTTTTTTTTTCATTTTTAGCTTTTAATAATACTTCTCCAAATTACTTTTATTATAGTTTGGGAGTTTTTGGCATTTTACTGCATTATGGCGTTTCACAATCATTATAACTGTTTGGCGTTTTATTAATATAATGTATTTTTTTTCTTAGATGAAAAATACATAACAAACAACAGAAAAAGAAAATTAAAAAAAAATAAAAATAGAAACAATTCATCTTCCAAATCTTCACTATCATCAGTCTTTTTCTTCTTTGAAACATGTTCACTGGCGGTTTGACTTTGTCATGCTTGAGTTTTTGTGGCCGTTTGGAAAGACAAAATGACGTGAGTTTTTTGTTTGAATATGTATCTTCAAACCACTCATCAATGTCATTCGTCTCTTCATGCCATTATAATATTCATCAATAACAAAACACAAAATTCATCAATAACAAAAAACAAAAAATGACATAAGTCTGACACCAGCATCTTTTTGTTTATGATTTGTCCATCTCATCCAGCAAAATGTTATTGAGTCACAACACCTCCGGGAAGAATGCATTCTGTGAAACTTCGTATAGAACAATATTGAATATACAAGAAACGATCTTTGCCATTTTTGGCATTTTACTGAGAAGTTAGTGTATCTGAAAGAAATGTTAATTTTTTGGAATCTTTGATGTTTGAGTGTTTTGGCATTTTCTAAGATGATTGGTATATAGTAAAATATGGCGTTTTTTAGTAGGTGTGTTTGATGTTTTGGGGGTTTTTGGCGTTTGTAAGATGAATGGTATATAGTAGAAAATATGGCGTTTCAGGTTCGGGGGGTGTGTTTTTATGTCTGAGATGTTTTGTTTATATAGGGATGTGTTTTGGCCCGTAATGGCATTTTATTCATTAGTTTGGCATTTTGGTAGAGAAGTGTAAAGACCCTTTTACCCTTAATGAATCGCGTCTACTTAATAGAATACGTGTTATTTACGAAAATGCCACCGCGCCAATCTAGTCCCTAGATTGTTTTGATTGGACGATCCATAAGTGTTCTCACCGTTCTCACACTTTCCACCGTTTTCTCTAAATCCTGACCTAAACGGGATCAGGAGAAAACCCCCCAAAAGTGTGAGAATGGTGAAAACGCATCCTGGCCCAACACGTGGCGAATGATATAATTAGGGCGTATGGGCTTTTTTGTCATTTTATCTTCCACTTTTCCAATTCCGCTTTTCACAGTATTGATTTATTTTCGAGGTTTAAGATTTTTGGGCGTTAACCAAATTCAATAATTATATGGCGTTTTAATGGTTTCATTGTATTATATTTTGGCGTTTTTCAAATCGTATGCCATTGGAAACCCCAAGGGGTCAGAATATCTCTCTGAATGGCGTTTTTCAAGGCATTTTAGACAAGATGGCCCATTGTTCTATTATTTTTATATACATTTTGGCGTTTGTGTTATCTTGGCGTTTTACAATTGGAAAATTTTATTACAACCATAGGGAAAAAAATAAAAGCGAAAAAAATAAATTAAAAAACCTAATCTAATCTCTCTTCACAATCTTCACTGTCATCAGTCTCTCTCTTCTTTAATACTATAAGAACTGTCACCAAATATATGGCGTTTTATGTAAAACTTAACAAACCCATCGGTTTGATTATTTTGCTTGCTCGTCTGTTGAAGTGGCTTTTGTGGATGTTTGGGGACATAGATCTATGACGTGTGGGTGGGTTTTTCGCTTTGTTCTTCAACTTGATCTTCATCTTTATAATCATCCCACTCTTCAGTGTCATTGATCTCTTCTCCTCATCCAAGCCTTCTTCAAGAACAAAGAACACAAATTGACATATGACTGTCATCAGTATCTTTTTCTTGAAGATTTGTCCATCTCATGCAGCAAAATCTTACTGAGTTACTCCCCTCACCTAACAATCCATTCAGTGAAATTTCACGAAGAACAATATTGAATATCCAAGAAAGCATATTAGCCATCTTTGATTTTTTTAATTTTTTGGCGTTTTACAGTGAGTGGTATTTAGTAGTATTGGCGTTTGTTTTTTTTTTGGTTTAATTAAATGGAAGTTGCTGAGAGGTATCATTTTCTAGGATGTCTTTTTGGCGCATATAGGGCTGTAAACGAACCGAACGAACACGAACAAGGCTATGTTCGTGTTCGTTCGTTAAGAAAATTTGGATGTTCGTGAACTGTTCGCGAACACATGACGAACGGAAGTTTGTGTTCGTGTTCGTTCATTAAGGAATTTTGGTTGTTCACGAACAGTTCGTGAACACTAACCACGAACGCAGACGAACACAACTGAACATTAATTTTTAAAATTAAGAAAGGGAACCGTAATCTTTAACATTGTACACAACGAAAGTAGTTAAATATAACCATTAAACGATTATCAATAATTCAAGACACAAATGTAGCACCACAAAAAATTAATAAAACATTAAAAACTTTTAGAAAAAAAATAAACATAAAAAACCAAACACGAACGGACATAAACGAACGAACACGGAGGAACATAAACGAACATATTACCGAACGTTCACGAATGCAGTCGAACGAACGAGACCTTTGTTCGTGTTCGTTCGTTAAGCTTATCGAACAATTCTTTTTGTTCGTGTACGTTCATTAAGCTTATCGAACGAACATAAACGAACTTCCCGCCGAACGGTTCACGAACTGTTCGTTGAACGTTATACATATATATGTATATATATATATATATATACTGTGTGTGAGGTTCATTGGAGAACACTAAAAAAGTGGGGAACAGTGGGGAACCGACTCAAACAAACTCCGATTGGACTCATTCCAGCGGTGTTGGAACCGGTTCGTCGAACCCTAATTAGGATCTCTTAACCCTAAACCCTAAATCATAACCCCTAAACCCTAAATCATAACCCCTAAACCCTAAATATATTAGGGTTTGGCTTTTAGGGTTTAGCTTTAGGGTTTAGCATTATGGTTTAGCTTTAGGGCTTAGAGTTTAGCTTTAGGGTTTAGGGTTTAACTTTAGGGTTTAGCTTTAGGGTTTAGCTTTAGGTTTAGCCTTTAGGGTTTAGCTTTTAGGGTTTATAGTTTAGATTTTACGGTTTAGCTTAAGTTTTAGCCTTATTTTTTAGGTTTACGGTTTAGAGTTTAGGAGTTAGGATTTAGGGTTAAGAGATCTTAGTTAGGGTTCGACGAGTCGGTTCCAACGCCGCTGGAATGAGTCCAATCGGAGTTCGTTTGAGTCAGTTCCCCGTTGTTCCCCACTTTTTTAGTGTTTCCCAATGAACCTTCCCCTATATATATATAGGGGAAGATTCATTGGGGAACACTAAAAAAGTGGGGAACAGGGGAACACTTTTAAAAATTATACTTAACATGTTAAAAAAAATATTTTCCTAAATTTTTTTCGGCGCTTTTTCTTATAAATACAAGTAGAAACATTTTTGATAAAAAATCAAAAACTAAAAATATAAAAAAAATGTTTAAAAAACAGTTATATCTTATAGAATTAACTTAACATGTTAAAAATAATTTTTTTAAAAACTTTTTCAGTGTTTTTCTTTATAAAAAGGAGGAGAAACTAGTCGAGTAAAAAAAATTTTCTAAAAAAAAAATTTTTAGGCTTTTTTTAATTGTTTTTTTTAATATTTTTAGTTTTTGATTTTTTTTTTATTAAAAATGCTTCTACAAGTTTATATAAGGAGAAGCGCCGAAAAAGATGTTTAAAAAATTTATTTTTAACATGTTAAGTTAAATTTTTAAGAGTGTTCCCCGGTTCCTCACTTTTTTAGTGTTCCCCAATGAATCTCACACTATATATATATATATATATATATATATATATATAGGAGAAGGTTCAAATGAAAACCACTAGTTATTGTGAAAACTCGAAAACTAATTAAAAAAAGCCAAAAAATCATACCAATTTTTTTTTTTTTTTTGCAAATCAATTTTCGCAGGTTTTTCTATATAAAAAAAATTCAAAAAAAAAAAAAATTTTGTGTAGTGCACATGTGTAATACTACATATGTGTATGTGTACTACACATGTGTATTATTACACATGTGTACTAGAAATTTTTTTTTTTTTTGAAAAAAAGTTTTTTTTATATATAAAAACCAGCGATTTTTATAAAAAAAAATAAAAAAAAATTTGTGTGTTTTTTAGGCTTTTTTTAGTTAGTTTTCGAGTTTTCACAATAAAAGTGGTTTTCATTTGAACCATCCCCTATATATATATATATATATAGGGTAGGGCTATATAGAAAACCCTATCTATATAAAAAACCCTAGAAAACCCAACCTCCCAACATTTTTTTTTGAAAAAAATAACACATGTAATATACGTGTTTTTAAGAGTTTTGGGCCAAAAAAAATCAAAAAAGCGCCGAAGGGATAATTTAAAAAAATTAATAATTCAGCAATTTCTGTCTGTTGTGCCTAACACATGTTAGGCAACCGGACATTGCTGAAATTTGTTTATTTTTTTTTTAAATCCCATCGGCGCTTTTTTGTTTTTTTTTTTGCCCAAAACACTCTAAAACATGTATATTACATGTGTTATTTTTTTCAAAAAAAAAATGTCGGGAGGTTGGGTAAAAATGGGGGGAGATTTGGGTTTCCAGAGTTTTCTAAGAAAATGAGGGTTTTCTGTCTAGCATTGCCCTATATATATATATATATATAGATATATATATATATATATAGATATATATAAAAAAAATTCAAAAAAAATTGTATTACACATGTGTAGTATTACACATGTGCACTACAATTTTTTTTTTTGAAATTGTTTTTTATATATATAAAAAGTGGCGAAAATTAAATTGTTATGGAAAAAAATTTTGGTATGTTTTTTGGTTTTTTTAATTAGTTTTCGAGTTTTCACAATAACTAGTGGTTTTCATTTGAACCTTCCCCTATATATATATATATATTATATATATATACCCTTTGTCATGTGTAGAAATCAATTGTCATGTATGAGTAAGCAATTGTCATCTATGTGTAAATCAATCGTCATGTGTAGAAATCAATTGTCATGTATGAGTAACCAGTTGTCCTATATGTGTAAACCAATTTTCATGTATAATAAACCGCTTGTCATGTTTAGTCATTCTGTCAAACCACTAAAGGGTTTGTCCAAAGTTTCACGGGTTCTATCATATGAGAG